>CM056508.1:7755695-8046614 GCA_029783415.1 Anisodus acutangulus
ATTTTTTTATATTTTTTGACTCGATTTCAGAAAAAATAAAATAATAAATAAAAGGAGTGACGAAGTGCTACAAAAAGATTCTAATGAGTTGGGCGCCTATTGCTGTGGATAAGGCCACCCATGATCGTACTAGGCCTGGGACAGCTAGAGTAAAGGTTGAAGGCGACCTTCTCAGAGAGTTGCCACAAAGGGTGAAGAATCAAGGTCGGGAACCCATACGTGCCCAACTCATTACTTCTTTGCTTATCACAAGCAATCCCTCAAAGTAATGAATGCACTAAAAAACACGCTATAACATGAAAGAAGGTTTTTGCGTGACTAGATATGGTATTTCAAAAGGCTTCGTACGGCTTAGAGCCAAGGCGTTCATAGGTCTCCCGTCAGAGCTCCATCTAAGAATCGCTTCTTCATTATTGATATCTCTCTCCACATCGCGATCTGGCCTCCTTCATAGGTTCGGGTGCAAAGAACCAAGCAGACTGACCTAGTGGATAAATTAGAAATACAGAAAGAAAAACAATAATTAGGAATAGGGACTCCATCCACAAACGCAAAGTTTATTGCTGACTGATATTGCCCATCACCATTTAGCTATTGCATTTATTTTTCTCGTTGCTGGTCATATGTAATGTTGACCTTTTGTTTTATTGCTCTATTGTCAAAAAAAATATTCTGGGGTGTTTTTGAGGAATGTTTGGTTTTAGATTTACTTATATTTAGACGTAGAGTTTAAATCTTAAAGTAATTGTTAATATTTTGAATCAAATGAGTCGAGCTGGATGCCTTTTTTTTTTAAGAAGTTAGTGCAAACCATTAGATTGTGATATGAATATTTTTGAAGTTATAGGAGTGGTAGTGGACTAAAAATTTCTGATTTTATTTTGCCAATAAGTATCTGCCTTCTTGAAGGGCATTTTTTCGAATGATTTTCAGGAAGCCATGTAGTCGTAGACTAATTCTAAGGTTGGCTAGTCGATCGGGTCAGCCCGGTCCTGGCCCGGTCTCGCCCCGAACCCGACCTTTTTTTTAAAAAATTCGGTAGCGGGACTTGAACCGGGATGGGACATGGTCTCGTCCCAATCCCGGTCTCGCCCCGATCCCCCCCGAAACCTCCCTTTTGCAAAAATAACTGTTGCACCAACGATCATTTTACATTTTGGCCGTTGTGCAATGGTCATTTTTGGCCTCCCCCTCCCTCAACCCCCCTACCCTCTTAATATTTATTTTAACTCATAAGTTATTATATTTACACTTTAACCCAATTTCTCAACTATAAATACATCATTTTCTCTTCATCTTTTCTCACAAATCTTCCTACAATCTCTCAATCTATCTCTCTACAAGTCTACATTGTCTACTAAATATTCAATTTTATTTATTCATTTGGGAATTGGGAGTAAAGTTGGCAACTAGCTTGAGGATCTTCCATCGAGCAAAGTTTCAATTTTCAACCTCTAGATTACACGACGACGTACGTCAGCGTTCGGTACATTTGTTCCTTCATTAAATTATTATTGTCTGTTTATTTTACTTAGCGCACGTAATTTTATTTACTTTAATTATTTATTAGTATAATTATAAATTTATAATGGAAGGATTTAAATGTATGCTTACGGGTTGGAGTCATGCTTCTTCTAGTAGGGGTAATAAGGGCAAGGGTACTTTTTCTAATCATCATATTTCTAGACAGAATCCTATTCCTACACAAGATGATTTTGTTGATACTGAATATTTTCCTACAATAACATTAGATTTAGACGAGGAGCTATTTTCTAGAACTCAAGAAGACTTTAATTTAGACGATAATCTAGATGATACACCCACTAATGTAGATGACAACACACCCACTAGTGCACCTTCAATTGAAATGCCTCCTATTGCCCCTAGTATGAGACGAGGTCCAACAAAACGAACATTAAAGATGTTTTAAAATTTAAAACTGGAAAAGGTCACGGTGGGACGAGGGATTTAATGAGACACGTAGTAAGGGCTCATCCAGCTAGGTATGCCCAATACGAGGTTTCAAAATCGGGTGCGCAAACGTCCGCTCCATCGGGACAAGGTTCACATACTGATACTGTTCCGGATCAAGTACATAGTCAAATTAACCCTATGACGGGGGGAATTGTAGGCCCTAAATACAATAAACATAGAGATAGAGAAACAATAACAAAATTAGTTGCTGTGGAGGGTTTGCCTTTTTCATTTTCTTCATCTCCCGATTTTATTCATTACATTAGAGATATGTATAATCATGCTTTTAACGGTTTTTCTAGATCAACTGTTAAGAGAGATGTACTTAAATTCGCACATGAATATCAACAATATTTACGTTATTCATTTTATCATTTTAATGGAAAATTGGCTATCACTTCTGATATATGCTGTAGTACTAACGACCATGATTATTTAACGGTGACCTGTCATTGGATATATTATAAATGGTCTATGCAAAAACGTATCTTAGCGTATAGATGTATAGATGATAGGCACACTGATACTTTTATTGCAGAAAATATTTATCAAGTGTGCGATTATTACGGAATAACTGATAAAATTATAACTATTACATTAGATAACGCTTCTTCTAACAATTATGTTATTACAATTTTAAAAAATAGTTTTAACTCCATCTTTTTCAGATCATTTTCATATAAAATGTGCGTGCCATATATATAACTTAATTGTAAAAGATGGTCTATCACTTTTTAAAGACATTCTTAGTAAAATATAATTTGCTATAAACTTTATTTTAAAAAATAATAGAATACTACGAAGAAAAGAATATAAAAAAATTTGTCACTATTGCCAACTACCTTATCGAAAAATTTCAGAAGAAGTATCCAATAGGTGGAATTCTTTATACGAGCAAGTACTTGTTGCTTATGACTATAGAAAACCTATAACTTTATTTTTTAACTCTCATAATCAAAATCCAGTTGATATGGTTGTAGATAGAAAATTGGGGAAAATTTTTTGAACTTATTGTATTTTTAGAGAAATTTTTTCAAGCAACAAATTTTTTTTTTGGTATATATTACCCTACTATTTCAACTATGTTGTTTTATATAACTCTAATATTTTTACTGCTTAATGAATATATGGATAAATCAGCTTATAAGGCAGCTATTAAAAAAATATTTATCAAAATAAAAAAAATATTTTATTCCTATTCCCACTATTTATATTATTGGTGCTGTATTAAATACGACTATTAAAATGGACGGTACTAAATCACTTATTGAAACTATTTACGATTGTATAGCAGTACTACTACCTCCAAGTCCCAAAAATTCAAATAACCCATCACCTATTGAACAAACTAAAGAAGAAGTTACCCGCAAGGGTAGCCAAGTTGGTGTAGCAGTAGAACGCGGGACCGCAAGGTCGCGAGTTCGATCCCCTGCATAAACCTTCTTGGTTGAGCTTGTCACACATGACTTGCCAAGTGTGGTTAATCGGCTGACGTGGTTTGCAGGCTATTGCGTTAGTCCGGGGTTTACCCTGTGCGCACTCGAGAGTAGCGGTAGCGGGTTCCTTCGTCAACAAAAAAAAAAAACTAAAGAAGAAGTGTTGTTTAGTGTAGAAGACGAATGCAAAAAAATATATAGGATTTACCAACAAGAAAGTGCTAGCAACCTACCGGCTTCTATACCATCTTCTTCTTTTTCAACACAACCTCACAAAAGACGTGCTGTTTCTGCGGTTAGTATTGAAAGCCTCAGAAATAGAATCTGCGGTCGTACCGCTACTAACCAAATTAGCGAGTTTGATATTTTTATTTTGCAAGGTTCTATACCGTACCAAGCAGTTCTCAATGAAGAAGGACGTGAAGACTTGCTGAAATACTGGAGGGGGAATGAGAAGACCTTTCCGACACTTTCAATGATGGCTCAAGATGTTTTGAACATTCAAGCGTCATCAACGGCGTCTGAAAGCGCTTTTTCTGCCGGCAGATATCAAATAGGAGAGCACAGACACTCATTAGCCGGAGACAGCTTGGAGATTGTAGTATTATTCGGAGATTGGATACGAGCGGAGCGGAGAAGGTGCGGTCAACTAGAGATTAATGAAGAAGAAGACGATAACTACAACGAAATCTTATCCGAAGGTGGTGGAAGCGACGTGGAGCAATTTGACCAACAAATACCAATTCCAACCGAAAAACCGCAGGAAATTATCAAGAAACTAGAATAGGTTTTTTTCAAAATGTAATTTTTTCAATTGCAATTTTACTATGTAATTTGCAACTTTTGAACAACATCACAAAGTTGCAATTTTGACAATTGTATTTGTATTACAAAAAAATTTATATGATTATTAAATAATATAAGAGGCACAAAAACAACATTGAGATGTGTTTATTACACTATCTTGTTTAATTATTGAGTTCTTATATATATGTTATTAAAAAAAAAAAACCCGCCCGGATCCCGATCCCGACCCGACCTGATTCCAACAGGATCGGGATCGGGACTTCGGCAAATCCCGCCAAACCCGATCCCGCCCCTCCCCGACCCAATCCCGCCAAACCCGGCCTGACGGTCCCGAGTCCGGCCCACTGGCCAGCCTCGACTAATTCCTCAAATATTTTTCGTTCATGCTTAAATAGGAAGATATCATATCAAACATTGCACCCTCATTTTATTGTTGTGTTCTCAGTCTCGGTCTGGCCTTGTATAATCAGCAAAAGAATTAGAATGAAAGAGTATTCATTCCATATTCAAGTCCGACTCAAAACGATACCTCTCATCACTAGTGAAAATGTGTAAATTTTCACCAATTAGTGCTGTATAAATATACATATATAACTATTGTATGTATCAAATTCTACAACTAGATATAAAAAAAAAGACCAGCTAAACTAGTGGATAGTAGCCTATCCATGAAATTGTATACATAGATAACTATTGTATGTATCTAATTTCCATTGGCAAGACGCAATTTTGTTGCATCGTTTGACAAATTAAGAGAGCCATTAGGAGGATCAATAATTTCATCGAGCTCTTCAACTTCAATCGTCTCTTTTCGGGCAACGGTATCATCTTTTCCAGCCTTTCTTTTGACTCGGCAAAGTACGTAATTCTCTTTGTTATATTCCTGCAAAAAAAAAAAAAAGATTCCACTGTTAATATGGTTGTAATCATGCAAAAAAGAAGGAAAAGGAATACAACTATGACGAAATTCTAATATACTAGAAACTTATTATCTCAAAAATGTGATAATTTTGGGGACAAAATAGTAGTGAGGTGCAATAAGTTGTGGTGTTTAGAATATACAAAAGATTGATTTTGCTGATAGCTAGCTGCATAGGCGAATTTTCATCAAGTGGTATCATCTTTATATATAAAACAATCTTGTATATAAGGTACGATTTTTCGGCACAGGAGATTGAATGAAGTTTCGGAGTTCTAGACAGATTAAAAAATAAAGAGTTACTAGCAAGGGTATATCCAATAGTATAGTTATGCGGTTATTTGTATCTATAAACTTTTAGTGTAGATCTGGATTTATCTATGTAAAATTATATTGAAAATATTGAATTATAAACTCACAACTCAAACAAGGTTATTGGCTCACTAGTAAAAACATGAGTTGAATCCATAGGTTAAAAAATCTTGAATCCATCTCTAGTACTAGTACTTCTTTTTGTTGTTGTTGTAGCAAAAACAAATCAAATTGAAAATGCAAAAACAGTTTGTGCACACTCTAAAGCAAACGCCACCTTAAATATTGGGTCAAATTAAACTCGATAAACCATACTAATGTTGTAGAACATATCAATTTCACCCACGCTAGCTAGCACAATGTACATTAAAACAGCACCACCGAACCAAATTTACAAAATAAGAATTGTAGTAGAGTGATAAATACTCATTTATTCTTTCAAAGGTTTTGAATTCAAGTCTTGTGCATGAAGTTGTGCCTAAAAACATTTTTCCACCCTTAAAAAGAGGGCCTCAGGTTCAAGCCGAAGGAATAAAAAACATTCCTAACAGGGAGCCTTATAGGCCTCACCGGTTTACATAATGTGAATTTGAATTAATCGGCGAAACTAGAATTTTTATTAAGGAGATTCAAAATCTTCCAATAGATAAAGAATTAAATACATGAAGAAGTCGAGAGAATCAACATCTACTATATGCATACCAGCAAAGCAAAGAAAGTTTAGGTAAACTCCCTTGGGCCCACCGAATACCGAAGGATTATACCAAAAAAGTATCAAAACCTCATAATCGAAGAATTATGGTTATTGTAAACTTACACGTTGATCACGCAAGTGCTTCTTGACATTTTCACAAAGTGAATATTCCTTCATGAGCCATTGTCCATCATGTGGTGACCCTGAATGTTGGTACCTTAAACTTCTTTTGTATCCCAAAAGTGAACCTCTTTCACTACACACTGCTTTCCCTTTGTCTTGTGATTTCCATGAACCTTTTCCAACACTTCTAACATACCTCGTATTTTCTGTCTTTTTTTTCTTCAACTCAGTAAAAAAATATAAAGTCTTCTCTTTTTTACCATTAAAAATAACCCATGGTTCTATTGAATAAAGATCTTTGCTTAAAATTGGAACAAAATCAGAAAAAGGTTTATCTAACACATAAAGCATAAGATATTTCATCAATTCTCTATCTGTTGGGTGAAATCGAAATCCCTCTGTGTGTGCAGAATTTTTACTGCACGAGGTTTTTTCATCTTTCATGGTGTGCATAATTGTTTGGTACGAGGTTGTCGGAAGGGATAATGTTTTTTTGGGGTATAGTTGTTGGTACAAGGTTGTCGGAAGGGATAATGTTTTTTTGGGTATAATTGTTGGTACGAGGTTGTCGGAAGGGATAATGTTTTTTTTGGGTATAATTGTTGGTACGAGGTTGTTTGAATATGGTGTATTTATATTTGAAGTGAGCTGGATATATTTGGTAATTTGTGTTGTGTCAGGACTAGGTAAATCTAATTAATTTAAGACTTATTTGGTTTAGGAAATGTAATATTGTGTTGTGTTATAATTTGGAGAGGACTAGGAGAATCCATAAAACGAAGTACTTGTAGGAAACCGCTACATGAATGTCGGAAACTATTAATATATATATGTAATGATAATTTTTTTCCCAAATTTGAAATATTCGAAAGACTAATTAAAAGATTGTAATAAACCAAATTTGTTTAGGATATTTTTAATTAATTTAATTCGCTCTTAAATAGAATTTGTAGTCAAATTAATATGGAACTAGGTTTACCCGTTAATGCACTTAGTTTTCTTGAAGTTAATTTGCTGTGTTTTTCCATATGGCTCTACAAACCAAGAAACTATAGATTACCCAAGCGTCAAGCTTGGAATTGTTGGCGATGGACGGAGGAATTGGGAAGACAACTTTCGAGTTTCGTCAAAAGGCATCTTACTGATGAATTCGAGAAAAAAATATGAAACCACGACTGTTGTGGAGGGGAATGTGGAGGTACATCCATTAAACTTCTTCAAAAACCACTGAAAATTTTGCTTTAATTGCTGAGATACAGCAGGACAAGAAAAATTTGGAGGTCTTCGGGATGGTTACTACATTGACATGCAATGTGCAATTATCGTGTTTGATGTAACATCCCAATGGCATACGTAGGATTTTAGGTAGGCGATGTTAACATTTACGGAAGAAATAGATGAACAAACTGGAGAAAATAATAATTTTTTAATGTTAAGGTTTTAAGTTAAGCTTAAATAATCTAGTTCAAACTCGCTCAAGTAATTAAATGTCTAAGGTTTGTTTTGGAATGAACCTCAGGTTGACTGTTATGTTTTGATTCTTAGTAGGAGAGGTGTTCCAGTTCGATCTATTTTTTAGTAATAGGCACTTACAATTTGTTTTATATAAAAATTTCTCAAACTGCTGCGAAGGTTTTCGATCTCTGGGTGAATGATAGATTAGGGAGAAAGCAGTGTGTTATTTAAAATATATCTATAGGTATTCAGCTTTTTCAGATTATATTTTACATAAATATTTATTAAAATTTTCGACGAAGTGGTGCCGTTGACACCCCTTGCCATAAGTGTGTCCACTCCTATGTGACTTACCAGAATGTTCGTACATGGAATTGCGATCTTATCAGAGTTTGCGAGAACATCCACATTGTTCTTTGAGGGAACAAAGTTGATGTCAAGAACAGGCAGGTTAGGGCGAGGCAAGTTACGTTCCACAGGAAGAAGAATTTGCAGTACTATGAGATCTCGGGAAAGAGTAACTATAATTAATTTTGAGATGCCTTTATTGTACCTTGCTCGAATGATTGTTGGGGACACTAATTTTTGTTGGATATAATTGCTACGGGAAGTAAATAAATATTACAAGTGTTCGAAAGGATAAACAATCAAGCCAATATTATAATTGCCGCAAGCTGGTTGAGTCTTGAATCTTGATAACCTGAAATCAAGAACACTAAATCTGGATTGTTACAACTGTGGCTGAGTCAAGAGATGACTCTTTATCTTTAAGACAAGATTGTCCCGTATATATGCTTTTACGTTAGCGGGCAATAGTCTCCCAAGATAAAATAACAACTAATCAACACTACAAAGCAAATAGGTTGATTCTGACGAAGAAAACAAACACGAAACGACTTGCTAAAGAATGAAAAAGGAAGGAAGAGTTTTCTGTTTTTTCACTGTTTCTGCTCACGTTTTTGGACTGAGTTTCTCTTGTTTTCGTTCTCTCTTTTGTTCTTGTGTCTTTGTCTAGTCTCAACAATTGAGCCAAAGGCTTCAATATATAGTATAAGGAGAGAGACTTCTCAATTGTCAACTAATGGCTGTTAATAGCCAAGTAATGACCATTAGTGAGGAGTTAATTAACCAAGTAAATGACTGATTTAATGTGCAACATAAAGGAGCTTTTAGGGAGGAGTTATGTGCAAATTAATGGAGTTTTAACGCTCCAAAAACCAACCCAAAAGACAGGCAGAAACTTTCTGCCTTCCGTCGTTCCCAATTTCATCTTTTCAGAAACTCTAGGGACCAAACTGTAAATTTTAAGTAATTTGGGTCCAAAAAGATAATATCAGAAGAAGTCCAAAGCCCAAGACCCGAGACCCAAGACCCGAGACCCGAGCCAGGACGGGACAGGACGGGCGGGCGACGACGGCGCACGTGTGGACTTAACCTCGAACCCAAGCACATCTAGGTCCTCCCTCCTTCAAACATATGGGTTACTCCTTGGGGTCCCAAACCCTTAGCCAATTTTGAGACTTATAAAGAGAACAATTCTTCCTTTTCCCACCGATGCGATAGATTTGTCCCACACCATATTTCCATGCCTCAAACACCTTACTTCGTGGATCAATATCTCTTTCATTTCTTAACGAAATTTGACGATCCTTGGCCCTACGGTCATCTACTCACTTAGTAGATTATGCACGTGTGAAGAGATAAAGCCTCCAACATGCGGAACCCTAGTGTTTAAGTCATTAAATATGGGTGGACGCACCTCCCCACCAAAGGCAAATTTCCAACAATCCCCTCTTGAAAGAGATTTTGGTGCACACACAAGGTGCCTACTTTCAGCAATCTTTCAGCGAAAAGATATTGCACCAGGAGAGGTAGCTTCCGCTTTGAACCTTCCCTAGTTGAATACCACCAGAATTACTTACTGCGCGGTGAACGTGATGTCATGAACCGTCAGTGTTTAGTGTAAGCCAAGACAATGATACCAACACAATAACTACCATTATTCATTTTCATTCTTATTGTTCTGTCCGTTGTGGCCATGGACACACTTGGATTCTTAAGTGCGTTCATTTGAGGCGTCCTGTCCTCGCACTTAAATAGGTGATCTCCTACAAGGTATCCTGCTATACCCACTTCACAAGTGTTAGGAATCATTAAAAGTTTTCCCAACCTTAACCTCAACTGCTTGAGGATCGTTAAAGGTTTGGAAGCTTAACCTTTATCCACCATGCAAGTAGCACTTTAATGTCTATCGCGGGAACAACTTTGGATTCATGTTTCCCTACATAAAATATCATCCGAAGTGCTCTTGCTTCCAC
Source organism: Anisodus acutangulus (assembly GCA_029783415.1). Classification (NCBI taxonomy): domain Eukaryota; kingdom Viridiplantae; phylum Streptophyta; class Magnoliopsida; order Solanales; family Solanaceae; genus Anisodus; species Anisodus acutangulus. The sequence goes on from CM056508.1 coordinate 7,765,734, forward strand.
CGAAGTGCTCAACTGAACTTTTTGCACCTTAGTTTTCCTATTGAACCAAATTCTTGGGATCTCTACTCAGTATGGTTGGGTTACCACCACAAAGGTTCGTATTGTTTGGGGTTTTAAGCCCATTCCCCTAGACAGACAGAACACTTGATCTCAGGGTAGTCCCTTAGTTATAGGGTCCGCTATATCCTTTGATTAGTAATCAAGAAAGTGACACCCGTGATGATCAACTGCCATACGGTCTTATGTCTCCGACATACCCTGACAGATATATCAAGACGCCGTCATCCATGTCCTTTCTAAAGCCGACTGACTAGCCACAATGACAACTGCTGAAGGCACATATTTCTCCCAATAAGGGACGTCATCTAAGGAGTCATGAAGTTACTCAACTTCTTTCATGCTTTGTATAAAGCGATAAACTCTAATTCCATCATGAATCGGCCGATGTAAGTTTGCTTAGGGGTTTTTCCAAGACCCACCATACACATTTCCTTATGACTTTGGTGTTCTTCACATCTGATGTCCAGTTTGCATCACTATATTCTTCCAGAACCGCTGGACATCAAGAATATCATAATCCGTAGATAAGCGAATATTTCAGATATCGTCATATCCGACTCAACACCTTCTATTAATCATTTATTAAAATCATCAGTGAACCTTAGTTCAGCTGATCTATTTTGTAGGCCGATACCAGGTCGATTGTAGTGTGTAACATACATTGAACTACTTGTGACCTGCGTATATCGCTCCTTGTATATGGGTGCACCATGATTTCAATCAGTTATATGATTCATATCCATTGGTGGCTTCAACGAGACTGTCAACTATCTCACAACTGAGTTCGGAGTTAGAGCAGTCCGTTTGATGTCTTAGAAATCCCAATTCCTAAGCTGTCATCTGTAATACCCATATCTTTCATATCGATACTTTGTTTCAATATGACTTCCACTCTCAGACTGTTGGTTTTCCAACTGTTGGCTTTCTAACTTCAGAGTCAATGTTTCTGTGGTCAAATTAATTGTTTCTGTTTTATCTGAAACTTCCAGGACCAAAATGTGAACATTTCAGGGACCAAAATGAAAGTTCAGGAAGAAGCCCAACAGTACAGCAAACCAATTCTGATTCTCCCCTTCCAACTCTCCGGTTAGGAAGGTTATTTCAACATCCATGCCACACAAGACTGCAATGGCCCTGGATGTTAAGCTATTCACAAGGAAGCACATGTACAAGTAGCCGAGGCCTTATACTCGTCAGTAGATCCATTTATTTTGTACTCATTTTTGAGTATTCTTTTTCACAACCCAAATGTTCTTTTTTCGGAGGAAGATCAACCATTACACAAGTATGGTTATATATGATGGAATCTATTTATCTCTTTGTAGCTTCTTTCCAAAGCAACACTTCTGGAGATGACAATTATTTGTTAATTGTCCATGGTTCGTTCTCAACCATACAAGCTAGAAGGCCTAAAACAAGTCTTTGTCCCCTATTTGCTCCGCCTCGGTTCAACATCTAGAATCCCTGAGTTCTGTAGATCTGGAATATTAAGTTCCGGATAGACAACAACTTCCGAGTCCTGTAGATATGGAACTTCTAGTTTCAGACAGTCAGGCCCTCGCGGGTTCTTGTTAACCTCGAGCAATTACTCCTTTTTCCTTTTCAAGAAAAGTTATCTTCAAAGAATTCAGCATTCTTTGACTCCAAGAAGCGATAAGCACTATTGTTATTTGCAGATCCAGTGAATATGCAATTTACAGTCTTAGGTCCAACTTGACCTGTTTCGGTATTCCAACCTCTACCAAGCCACCCCACATCACAACATTTGTATGTGATATCATTTCCATGTTTCACACGGAGAGTTATCCTTATTCTTATGCGGAGTTCTGTTGAGAATCGCATTAACGGTAATGATCGCCTTGCCCCACATAATTTTGGCGTACGACTTTGCGCTTGGCTAACATCGTTAGACTGAGGTGAGTAATGAACAGTCGTTTGATCTTCGATTCTTCACATTCTCCCCCTCTATCACTATGAATTCCTCAATCCGTAGACTTAGTTGATTTTCAACTTCTGCTTTGTAGCGCTTATCCACTTCAACAACTTCATCTTTGCTTTTCTACAAACAAAGAATGCAATACGTTGTACCATCATCAATGAAGGTCACAACGTACTTGTCTCCCCCTATTTTGTATAAACTTCAAATCACCCATGTAGGTGTGACTAAGTTCTAGAGGAGCGATGCTTCTTTCGCTATTCCTTTGATGGAACTTGGAAAGGTGATTTTGCCTCTTCGCCTACCTCACATTCATTTTGAGGATTTATGTCGACAGAAGGCAACAATCTCAACTTCGTTAGCTTTTGAATGACTTTCTATTTAATGTGTCTTAATCTATGATGGCATAGATGCACGTATTACAGACCTGTTGGACTAGTCTCAAACCAGCTTGACCAACATCGTCCCTTAAACCAAGTTTGGGACATGTATCACCTCATCTATGAGTGATCCCATTCCCTGAAGTCCTATTGATGACAACCTCTCCAACCCCTTCTACTTTAGAGGTGGTGTTGCTTCACATGAACAACCTCTTGCCTGTGGTTAGGGCGTAACTGGATCATATGTGATCTGGATACTCTTGCCCACTCCAGTTGCTTCGGCAGACTGAGTGTCCAATTTCTTTTCTGCCTTTCTTTAGGCCTTCAGATCATTTAAGACCTTGAAACTCTGGCCCACTCCAGTTGCTTTGTATGACTGAGTGTTCAATTTCTTTTCTGCCTTTCCTTTGGCTTTCAGATCATTTAAGACCTGGAAACTCTGGCTCACCACACTAGGTGTCCATTACTTTTCCTATGAAATGAATTCTGGCTCCACTCTAGTCGCCCGTAGGCTTTGCATGACTGAGTGTCCAATATCATCCTATCAAAGGAATTTTGGCCCCACTCCAGTTGCTCGTAGGTTTTGTATGACTGAGTGTCCAATATCATCCTATGCAGGATTTTCTGCCAAATAGTGTGACAGACTCAACATCTTTAGCTTTTAGTCTTCTTCCCTTATGATTGGTGCCCAGACAATTCTTGGTGCTTACTTAAGAGTGGTAACAATTTTCGCACAGTCAGTGGATCTTTCTCCATCGTATGTGCGAACATACTTTACACACTTTTAATAATTTACACTTAAAAGAACGAATCTTTTTAAGTCGTTTCAAAATCCAATCTTTAAATGGGAAGGAAGATGAGATTAAACTTCTGATTTTAAAGCTTAAGGAATATAAATTATTTCGTGAAAACATTTTCATATTCCTCCTTACTTTAAGTCGTTTTTAATCAGACATCATTTAATCTTATTTTTGACAAGGAAGGAAAATTACTTATCCCAATTTCGAATTCTGGCCCACTTCGGTCACTTCATCGGATCGAGTGTCCATTTCCTCCTTACCATAATTCGGATCCTTTGTCTGGGACATATATAGGCCTTATGTTACAAGATAGAACCACATCTTCAGCCTTCTCCTCTTGTCCTAGTTGACATCCTCAGCCTCTTGTGGGCGCTTGTTCCCACCACTCTCGGGAGCGGTGACACCATGAACACGTTGACCTTCAACAGCATAATCAAAACTCTGTTCTACCAGAAATCCACAGCCATATCCAGATTTGGTCACACAACTTTCGACCAACATCTTTCGAACACTATTACAAATCTTGTCTTAAAATTCTTGGATATGTAAAGCAGTACGGGGAGTAAATAAATATTACAAGTGTTCAAAAGGATAAACAAACAAGCCAATATTCAGAACTGTCGCAAACTTGTTGAGTCTTGAATCTTGATAACCTGAAATCAAGAAACACTAAATCTGGATTGTTACAACTGTGGGCTAAGTCGAGAGATGACTCTCATTCTTTAAGATAAGATTTCCCCGTATATATACTTTCACGTTAACGGGCAATAGTCTCCCAAGATAAAACAATAACTAATCAACACTACAAAACAAATAGGTTGATTCTGACGAAGAAAACAAAACACGAAACGACTTGCTGAAGAATAGAAAAGGAAGGAAGAGTTTCTATTTTTTTACCACTGTTTCTACTCACGTTTTTTGACAAAATCTGTGTTGTTCTCTCTTCTGTTTGTCTATGTGTTGTATATAGTGTAGTCTTGTCTGCAATTGAGCAAAAAGGCTCCAATATATAACATAAGGGGAGGGACTCCTCAACTGCCAAGTAATGACAGTTTATGACCACTAGTGAGGGAGTTAATCAGCCAAGTAATGACTGATTTAATGTGCAACATAAAGGAGTTGTTATGGAGTTTTAACGCTCCAAAAATCAACTCCAACGGCAGGCAGAAACTTTCTGCCTTACGTCGTTCCCAATTTCAGGTTTCCAGAAACTCGAGGGACCAAACTATAAATATTAAGCAATTTGGGGTCCAAAGAGATAATATCAGAAGAAGTCCAAGCCCACGACCGGTGACCCGAGCCCGGACGGGACGGGACGGGCGGGCGTGTGGGCTTAGCCTTGAATCCAAGCACATCTAGGTCCTCCCTCCTTCAAACACATGGGTTATCCCTTGGGGTCCCAAACCCTTAGCCAATTTTGAGACTTATAAAGAGAACAATTCTTCATTTTTCCACCGATATGCCTCAAACACCTTACTTCGTGGACCAATATCTCTTTCATTTCTCAATGAAATTTGACGATTCTTGGCCCTACGGTCATCTACTCACATAGTAGATTATGCACGTGTGAAGAGACAAAGCCTCCAACATACATAACCCTAGTGTTTAAGTCATTAAATACGGGTGGACGCACCTCCCCACCAAAGGCAAATTTCCAACTGTAAATTCATATTAAACTAGGTTTACCAAGTATGTATCACACTATTATAAATACTAAAAAGTGATGCACTTAGCTCTCTTGAAGTTGAATTGACACAATGTTTCCCCTTCTCTTTTGCATTAATAAACATGGCTCTACCCAACCAAGAAATTGTAGATTATCCCAGCATCAAGTTAAAATTCATTTTACTGGTGCATTCGAGAAAGATATGAACTCACGATTGGTGTGGAGTACCTTCACAAACTGTGGAATAATTCGCTTTAATTGTTGGGATACAACTGGACAAGAGAATTTTGGAGGTCATTGGGATGGTTACTACATTGACGGGCAATTTGCAATTATCATGTTTGATGTAATATCTTCCGGAGACGTATGCAATATATTTGGTAAGTGGTGTTGATATTTAATGAAGAAATAGATGAACAAATTGGAGGGAATAATGAATAATTTCTTCAACGCTAAGATTTTTAATTTAGCTTGAATAATCCTGTTCAAACTCGCTCAAGTAATTAAATGTCTAAGATTTATGTTGGAATGAAACTTAGGTTGATTGATATTTTTTGATCCTTAGTAGGAGAGGTGTTTGGGTTTGATTCTCACTCAGAACCTGCTAGGTTTTAGCCATAGGTACTTACATTTAAAAAACAATTGCGCAAAATTGCTACGAAGGGGTTACGATCTCTGGTGAATGATAGATTAGGGAGAAAACAATGTGTCATTTATTATGTATCTATATGTATTCAACTTTTTCATATTATATTTTAGGTAAATATTTATCAAAATTTTTGATAAAGCGGTGCGGGCGACACCCCTTACCATAAGTTGCGTCAATGTTTATATATGGTGATAGAATATTGCTATATCATTGTATATCTTTTATATTTAGTTAGTTAATATTTTAATTGTAACTAGTTACCTAGTTTGTAGTCTAACTTGTAGCTTTGTCAATAACCATGTACTACTATATATTATACACAATAATGAATGTAAAGGCAGGAAACATATTCCTTTATGGTATCAGACAAACTCTAACCCTAAACCCTCCGCCGTCGGCCTCCTCTGCCGCCACCTTCCTCTCTCTTTTTCTTCTTCTCCCCAACTCTTTTCTCCCATCTTCAATGGCTGAACAAATTAAATTTCATCCTGCTCTTCCCGTTAACAACATCAAGAATTTCATTCCCATAACTCTTGATATAGAAAAAGTTCAGTATTCATCTTGGGTGGAATTGTTTAAGATTCATTGTTGTGTGTACACAGTCATCGATCACATCATCCCTCCTAAACCCAAGCCAACCGACAAAAACATTGAGCAACATGATATTTTTATGAAGAACTTTGGTCACGATTAGATGCAGTTGTTATACAATGAATCTACAACACAATCTCAAACGATCTCTTGCATACAATCATCGAAATCGATGCTACTGCACGACAAACTTGGGGGAGATTAGAGAGAATTTTTCATGACAACAACACCCAACGTACCTTGTATTTAGAAAATTAATTTAAGGACATCCAACAAGACAATTTTACAAATGTGTTGGCCTATTGTCAAGAACTTAAAATGATTGTCGACCAACTCTCCGACATCGGTGCACCGGTTACAAATCAAAGGTTGGTCATGCAACTAATTGCGGGTTTGAATGGAAATTATGATGGTGTTGCTACAATACTCCAACAAAGCACCCCATTGCCTTCATTCTACGAGGTCCGTTCGAGACTTATCCTAGAGGACTCCCGAAAATCCAAGCGGGCAGCGGTTAATGCTAGTACCGCAGACACAACCCTTTTTACCACTGGCAGCTCACCTGCCGATAAAAGGGGCTCGGGTTACGGTCCTTATCAACGGCACACCAATGATCTTAAACGAGGTCAACATCTCCAAAATAACAACAAAGGCAAAAATTCCAGCAAAAGCCGCGGTGGCCGCGGTGGCAACATCAATAGTGGTGATAGGGGACAACCACCCACAACGGCAGCAGTAGTGGCAGTAGCCTCCGCCGTAGGCTGCGTATCCACCATGGGCAGCGTGGGGCCAGTAATAGTGAGCTGGTCAACCTTGTACCTATCCGACGTCCTTCTAGGCCCGACCTCTGGCTCGACAACCCCAGCCCAAAATTCTCGGGGTGCATCCACATCAAGCATACAATGCACATGCTTCTCATTTATCAACCTACGCACCAACGAATATTGATGAGGCAATGCACACGATGTCTCTCAACGTTCCAGATGAAAATTGGTACATGGATACCAGTGCAACATCTCATATGATAGCATCTCAAGGTACTATGTCATCTTATTTCAATATGAGCAATTTAAACCGTAATATTATTATTGGTAGTGGACAAGACATTCACATTTGAGGTTATGGACAATCATCCATCTCTCCTCCACATCCCCCATTAACTTTAAAAAATGTCTTCCATGCCCCAAAACTAATAAAAAATTTAATCTTTGTGCATCGTTTCACAACTAATAATAATATGTCTCTTGAATTTGATTCTTTTGGTTTTTCTGTGAATGACCTTCAGACTGGGATGTGAATAATGCGATGTGATATCACCAGGGATCTTTATCCTATCACCACCACCACCGGCCATCTAGCCTCCTCTCCATAAACCTTTGCAACTATTTCGTCTGTTATATGACATAATAGATTGGGACATCCATGAGACTCTGTTTTACGATCCCTTAGCAAAAATAGGTTTATTGATTGCAAACATTTTTCATGCCATCATGTTTATGAGTTTTTGGAAAACATGTCAAGTTGCCGTTTTATTCTTCATCCTTTAGCACTTTAATACCATTTGATGTCATACACGGTGATTTATGGACTTCTCCTATTTTAAGCACGGTTGGGCATCAATATTATATGTTATTTTTGGATGATTATTCTAATTTCCTGTGGACTTTTATTATTAGCAAGTCTATTCTATTTTTCATCCTTTAGTGCTTTAATTAAGACACAATTTGAAAAGAATATCAAATTTTTTTAATGTGATAATGAGAGGAAATTAAATAGTAAATAATTCAAGCTCTTTTGCGCCAAAAATTATCTTATTTTTTTTATTTTCATGCCCCCACACCTCTCCAAAAAATGGCAAAGCCGCACGAAAAATAAGAACCGTAAATAACTTAGTTCGTACCCTCCTTGTCCAGGCCTCCACCCCCCTTCTTTTTGGCATCACGCTCTATCAATGACAACATATCTCTTGAACATTCTCCCAAACAAGTCTCTCAAACACAAGTTCCAAGCTCAAATTCTCTATCTTCGGGATCCTTCCTATAAACACTTACGAACTTTTGGATGTCTTTGCTACCCCCCTACATCCTTCCACCAAAATTAATAAAATTCAACCTCATTCCAACCCGTGTGTATTCCTTGGTTACCCGTCTAATCATCAAGGTTATAACTGTTATGATTTGTCAAGCCGAAAAATAATCATTTCTAGACATGTCAATTCGATGAGTCCCAATTCCTTTTTGCCAAGCTCCATTCTCAGCCTTCGGATTCCTATGACTTCTTAAATTATGGCCTCAATCTCTTTTTAATTCATCAAATGCAAAATTTAGTCGCTACTATTACCATAGCAGACCCAATTCTCATCGTCCCGTGTTAGGTGGGCCACAAAACCCAGCTGTGAGAAACATGACACAACCCACCCGTCACTGTCTCGGATCTCGCTCTAGCTACAGAGTTTCTCGGCCCTGCACTTGCCTCTTCTCGCCCTATGACATAGCCTCACCTTCCCGATCCCAGCTCGTTTGGCTTCCCTCGGCCCAGATTCGAAACCTGCCCTACGCAGCATACTTAAAGCCCACAGCCAGCCCAACCATAACTCATCTAGACCATACCAATCCAGCCCCCCACGACACCTCTACAGACCATGGAAACTCATGCTATGCATGACATTTCCAAACCCAAATGACAATTCAATTTGTCGACTTCGGTTGTCCCTTCACCTCTTCCTCGCAACCTGAAAAATGCCTTGTCCAATCTAAATTGGAAAGCTTCCATGTTTGATAAATATTATGCTCTTATTGAAAATACGACGCGGGATCTAGTGCCCCGTCCTCCTGATGTTAATGTTATTCATTCTATGTGGATTTTTTGACATAAAAATAAATATGATAGTTCTTTTGAGAGTCATAAGACATGTCTTGTAGGTGATGGCAAGTCTTAATAGGTTGGTATAGATTGTGATAAAACTTTCAGCCCGATGGTAAAACCGACAACTATTTGGACTATTCTCAGCATTGCTTTGTCAAAATCATGACCTATTCATCAGCTTGATGTCAAAAATGTCTTCTTACATGGAGACCTTCATGAAACCGTTTATATGCATCAACCTATGTGATTCAGGGATCCGGCTCATCTAGAATATGTGTGTCATTTGAAGAAATCACTCTATGGACTGAAACATGCTCCTCGTGCATGTTACCAATGGTTTGCTGAGTTTGTATCCTCTATTTTTTTCACATAGAAAATCTGATCATTCGCTTTTCATCTATAACAAGGGTAATGATATGACATACATTCTATTATATGTTGATGATATCATACTAACTACCTCTTCTGATGCACTTTGTCAATCCATTATATCACTCATTGCTTCTGAATTTGCTATGAAGGATTTGGGGCCCCCAAGCTATTTTGAGGCATTGCTATTACGAGACATGCATGTGGCCTATTTATTTGTCAAACAAAGTATTCCAAAGAAATTCTTGAACAAACATGCATGATTTCTTGTAAATCTGCCCCAACACCGCTGGACACTAATTCCAAACTTAGTGCATCTTGGGGTTCTACATATGAAGACCTTACTCACTATCGCAGTTTAGTAGGAGCATTACAATACCTCACTTTCACGAGATCAAATATATCCTATGTCGTGCAACAAATATACTTACATATGCACAGCCCGAAGGATGAACATATGAATGATCTCAAACGAATTTGTGATATGTCCAAGGTACTCTCCACTTCAGTTTACACCTGTACAAGTTCTGAGTCTCTGGTCTCACCTCCTACACTGATGCTGATTGGGGTGGATATCCCGACACTAGATGATCCACTTCGGGTTACTGTATTTTCCTCGAAGATAACTTGATTTCTTGGTCTTCTAAATGACAACCTACTTTGTCTCGGTCCAATGCCGAAGCCGAGTATAGATGAGTAGCGAATGCTATTTTCGAGTCTTATTGGATACACAACCTTCTGTTGGAACTTCACTACCCAATCCACAAGGCTACATTGATTTATTGTGACAATGTAAGTGGGATATATCTTTCCGGAAATTTCGTTCATCATCAGCGCACTAAACATATTGAAATGGATATTCATTTTATACGTGAGAAAGTTGTTTGTGGACAAGTTCGTGTCATTCATGTCCCTTCTCGATATCAAATTGCTGACATATTTACTAGAGGACTTCTGCACATACTCTTTAATGATTTTTGAGCCAGTCTCAACGTACGAGAATCTCCCGCTTCAACTACGGGGTATGATAGTCATGGATATGTTATTGGGCCTTTCGTGTGACGGTCTTCCCTAGACTGTTGTTGTAATGGACCCTAATCTAGCTAATCTGAGAAGGTGAAAGTGCACATATAGCCGATTTTATCACCCCTATTTAAGGCATAGACGCGGATCTTACTTTTCTTTATTTTGCTTGCTTTGCTTGTGATTATGCTTTGTCTTGAGCCGAGGGTCTCCTGGAAACAACCACTCTACCTACTAAGATGGAGGTAAGGTCTGCATACACTTTACCCTTTCTAGACTCCACGTTGTGAATTTCACTAGATATGTTGTTGTTATTTAAGGTATCGAAGGAATTTATAATTTTCTTTTACAAGTTTGCCGCATCAAAATTAATCTCAGACATACCTAAGTCGAGACATGTATGTCTGAACTTCAAGTATCTCCTGACTCTAAAGTCTCAAATATCCCTTTTCCTATGGTGTGAATATCAAAGACATTGATAATGCCACTCTGAGAGCAGTTTCTATAGTCAATATTTATCCCTAACATTGTTTTCAAACTTTTTCAATGATGTCCACTTAATTTAAACTCATGGTTCGTATACTGAATTCAAGACCACTTTTAAGTAACAATGAATACCAACATGCTTAGACAGAAACATGAGTGAAAATCAAATCAATAGAATGCGGACCAACATTGAAATCTATTTCAGTACACGAGTATTTTATGTCAAGGTGACAAACTAAAGTTAAAAACATCGTATATACATGCATAAACCACACAATGTAATGAGAGGGGGAGGAGGAGGAGATAGTACTTTTGTCTGAAATTTACCATACATAGTTACAAGTTAAAAGAGATTAAAAATAAATATCTTAAATAGTAGTGTTGAAAATGGCAATCCATTAAACTTTTACCTCATCTGACACTTGACAAGTTGAGGATATAATAACATGATAAATGATGAAAAGAAGACATAAGAAAAAAAATAAAAAAGCAAATGAATTTGTTCTTGGGTTAAAATGACTCTAACAAAAAACACAGCTAGATATTTATATTTTAGGGTTTAAAGACAAGTAGGTTGTATCCGATCCGGAGATCCCCTTAAAGAGTCTGATATCACGAGCTAGGTTATAGGTGTACAAAATAAAAGGTTAAGTAAATATGAGAATAAACAAATTAAGCTAGTAAACTGAGTATAGTAAGCTAGATTTAGTATGAACAATAGTAAAGAACAAAGGTTGTGTAGTATATCGCTTTTCTAGTGAGGGAGATTGATTACAAGTGTACATTTTGAGAGAATACAATGTGTCATTTCTTCTCTTCTAAATCTTATATATATAAGACAAAACTAGACTATTATGTCCCCCTAAAGTTGTGACGATGTGAGCGTGCTGATGTCACTGTACCCACGCACGCTGTGACACTCTGGTCTAGGAGAGCTGATGTAACGGGGATGCAACTGTGTGAAGCTCCGGAACCATTGGGCTTCTCGAATATGCTAATGCACCCGGAGGCATTTTTACCCAATATAGATAGTCCCCTACTTTTCGGGATCTTTGAACTCATTGGGAAGTGGAAGAGTCCAAAAACCATCAGTTTTTGCTTTTGTCACGATGTTTCTTGAAACTAGTGCATCAATCCAACCGAGTATTTTTTCTTCACACGTCAATATCTTCCATTAAATGCTCTGCTACCCCTGTATCATCTATCGATATTTTTCCTCGGGAGTGGATACCGTAATGATGACTCAATTTCTTTTTTTTAAGGCAAGAGTTACCTCTACCCTTACCTTTTACATATTACCGCTGGTACAAGGACTCACTTTTATTTCCCCCGATCTTCCAGCGCTCTGCTTTCTTGCTCTTTCAGAAAGGACATAGTCTCTTTCCATTTCTTTATCAACTCTCCTCACCATGTCTTTAGATTCTTCAGTTGTTGGCAGTGCCACTACCCCGGCTTAGAGCTTTGCTCGTGGTGATTCTGACGTCTCTATTCACCAGGTTCCCATAGTAGATTTTCTGTCATTGCCAGTAGGACGTCGAGAAAAAAGAAATCACCACCTTCTTCCTCCAATCTCCAAGCTAACGCCTATCTTCCCAGCAACTGGTCTTCTTTAAAAGACCTCATGAATTTCTCGACTTCCATGGCTCCCGAGTCCGAGTGGTCCTGGCCGACTAGTTATTTGAGTCGATTGAAAGTGGATTGCGACTGGACTGACATAGAGATGTTTCTCCATCGGGAAGGGGAAAACATAACTTCCTACCAGTTGGGAACTCCTTCGTATATACATACCCCTTTTCATTGAGGGTGAGCAAATTCATTGATCCCGTGATTCTGGAATTTTATCAAAAATACAAGGTATACCTGACCTAGATTGGTTCGACTGTGTGGAGGACGGTAGCATGTCTCCAGTACCTTTCTTCTCAAATGGGAGAGGATTTTACACTTGCCCATTTAATACGTCTCTATTCCCCTAAAATTTTCAGGGCAGAGGTTATTCAATTGGTCCGCCATGGTCAAAATGCCTTAATCACCAGTATTGATAATGACTTTGATTGTGGGTGGACAGAGATATACAACGTCATTGCGACCAGGGACCTAGTCAAGCCACAGGAGATGGCCATCCCAGAGCAATGGAATTTCGACCGTAAGTATATTATCTACGACTGCCTTCTCTGTTCCGCCTTTTTGGGTTCTAAATGATGTCTCTGAATTTTTGGTTTCTTCTTTTTCTAGCCATAGCTTGGAAACCAGATCTAGTGTCGAGCTTGGCCCGATGGGTCTAAAATATTATGGATTATGCGCCTCTCACCCTTCGTACATGGTAGGAGATCGCATTGAAATAAAATTGGAAGGGAAAGAATTATGGTCTTCTGAAGGTAGCGTCGGTCTGGGCTTTTACGGAGGTTCCCAAAGATTCGAACGCAGCTCTGCAGCAAGTTATGTAAGTTGAGTCTCAACTAGGCCAAAATCCGGAGGTTGCTACTTTGGTCAGATCCAAAAGGTCACTATCTCTTTCCTCCCCTCCTCCGGTCAAAAAAGTTAGACCGAGTGCTAAGGAGCGAGATAGCCATGGGCCGACTTCAGCAGCTCCAATCGTTCCTCCGACGGCCATCAAATTGGTGTCTGATGCCAGTGAAGAGGAAGATGATTCTGCCCCAGAAATTGCTCGTCAGAGGGTTGCTAGATCTGATGTTGTTACCACTAGTCTCTTTTGAGATATGGAGTAATCGAACAAGATGAACTCCTGCGCCCCTTTCTCTCTTGATCCTGCCAGAGTCTGAGGTGTGACTTCGGGCCCTGTACCCATTTCTTATGTTATGTCATCATCACGGGTTGTCCCTGCTCTGGTTCCTCAGAGACGTGCTCCCACGCCCTAGGGTCCCGCGCCTAGGGGGCTGATTGAGGATCCCAACACTGGCATACGCAGTGAGGGCCCTCTAAGCTTTCGTATATCATGTCTAGTAGATACTTTTTCGGCCCTAGTCGCAATCCTACGGTTTGTCGGTAGGTCACTTTCTCCATTCTTTAGGAATGTAACCTTCTTTTACGGCCGGTAGGGGTTGTCAGCTACTTGCAGCTCTTGGCCAGTGATAGGCACAAGGAAAAGATGAGGAATGTTTTCTGCGATTGTTTGCTCAACGCTGGTGCTCATGTGGCTACCCAAGTATGCGACCATCTTACTTTTCAGTCTACTCATCCAGCTGGCTCTCACATAGTGACTTTTGATTTCTTTTAACTATTCTTCACCTCAGGCAAGCCTTCTTACCATGGAAGGTTTTCAACGCAAGCTTGTCTAAGAGAGGAAGATGATGCAGAAGTATACAAAACTGCAAGAATATCTGTCGGCTCTAAAGAGCCAACTGATTTTAACAGAGGAACAAGAGGCTAGGTTGGCCTCGTCGAAGCAAAATAAGAAAATTTACAGCGAGTAGGTTGCCAAGTTTCATAAGGAGCTTGTGGATCTTTAGAGAAGTGGATTGAACATCAAGAGCATTTTGACAATGTGGTCTAGAGGAAAATGCACATGGCAGAGCGAATTCAGGTCATGGGGATTGAACTCGAGGCTTGTCAGAAAGACAAGGCTTATGTGGAGCGGGCTTTAAGTACCCTAGAGAGAAGGTATGAAAACATGTCAGCCCGGTATGATAGACATGTCCATCACAACCAGGATCTTATCGAAAGAAACACATTCTCTCCGTGAGGATATGTAGAAGGTTCATATGACTGATACAGATGTAATAGTTCAGCAGTGGAAGATGGACTTCATCCTTGAGAAAACCCACGCAGTGTACCAGGCCTGATGGAAGGTTCTTCAAGAGGTTCATGAGTGATCGATTAATTTTGACGTCATTCTAGATGCTGCTTTGAAGGTGGAAGATATAGCCCATAAGGCTCTACCCGTGCATGGCCCATCCATGGACTTTGTTCAATCTTCTGGCAGCGAAAGCTAGTCTCACGAGGGCGAAGGAAAAGTCGCGACTGGATGTGAGGATCATTCTTCCAAAGTCCCCATGGCTGAAAGCGGAAGGGGGAAAGGTAACGAGGAGGAAGCCCATCCAAAAAACCCTTCCAAAGCTCCGGAGGAACATTTCTCCGGCTGAAAGCGCAAGGGGGAAAGTGACCTTCCCGAAGGACCCACCGGCCACCTCGACTCCAGAGACGTATGCCCCTGCTAGAACCTCTGAAACCCCGGTTATTGATTCTTGATTTTAGTACTCACTGTGTGGAGTTTTTAATGTTTTGAATAGTTTTGCTTTCTTTTTAGAAGACATTTGCTTTGTTACTAATATCGCTTACATTTTTGGGCCTTTTCTTTTTTATGAATACCTTTGTGCGATCTTGTATTATTTATCTCCTGAATTACGGAGTTTTGTGTTGAATTATTTAGGTCCCGTGTGGGAGACATTGGTCATTGCTTGTCACTCTGGTTATGTTGGTATGTTTGTGGCCGAGTGTAGAAATTACCTGCTCCTTTAAAATGGAGAATTTCAACCATAGGGATCCTTCCACCCAAGGACCCCCTCATTGGGACTATGCTCTATGGCGAATTCGAACGCTTGTGTTTAAGTTCCACGGTTATATTTCTATTTCTTCGCAATGTGTCCAAGCAATCGCTTCCCCTAATCTGGGAATGTTACTTCCAATCACATATTTTATGATTGAGAATTAAAATAATCCATTTCATAACAAAATGAGGGCCCCTCTTTGTTCGGTGCTGATGAGGAGGACGTCTCGACCTCATCTTATATTGGCATAAGGTTATGTTTCCTTTAAGCTCTGAGGTATATATGCCGTATCGTGTATTTGTGGTGGATATTATCGGGTTCGGGGGGACGCGTTCGTACCAACAAATGTATAGTGTAGGAAGCACAAAGCAAACCTATTTTTATTCATTGCGTTCGGTGTGTAAATCCTAGTACATGTATGTTTCTGACAAAATTAGAAAGTACAAAAAGGCGAAGGCCCCTGACCCCTTTAGCTAAGAGCAAATCTTCTTCCCTTGCATCTGAATTTCCAATGAGTGTTTCTCTGAGTAATACGCTTTACAATTGTTTCCTCATTAAAAACCTTGCCAACAAAAACCCTTTCCAGAAAAAAATCAGTCAAGGAAAAAAGTGCAACACATATTTTTCGGTCTTTACTTTGTTGTCCTCAAGGCACGTGATTTGTACGACCAGTCCCAATCTTGATGTCAGTCCCAACCTTGCGATAAAAAGGTTATGAAAAATGAAAAGGGAAAGAGGACGAATCTATACCTTGCAATTTTTAAGATCATATTGTGGGGGCAAAATCATATGCGAACTCTGGAAAGCTTGGCGTTCGTATTGCTGGGTGAGGTTGATATGTTAGATCGTATTAACTTATCTCGATTAACCATTTTGATAGCCGACTTGTGAGATTCTCCCCCTGCAACGGGGTTTGTAGTAAGGCATCTATTACAACTATTATCGGATGGCATTGGAAGTATGTCCATAGCTTTTACGTGGCCGTGATGAGGGCCCGGGATAGCTTTACTGCATCCAGGTATCGTGACTCGGCCTTTGTTAATGTCTTTCTTATGTAATAAATAGGGAGCTGCACTTCTCATTCTTCCCGTACTAGAGCGATGATAATTGACACACCTGAGACAGTCACGTATGTGAGCAGTCTTTCTTTTTTTTGGGTTTGGTCATTACGTGAGGGTTAGCCAAGTAAACCTTGAGGTCCTGCAGGCTCTGGCAACACTCCAACTCATGATATTTTTTCATGAGCTTAAAAAAAATAATGGCCCCGGTCTATCGATCGTGATATGAATATTGCCAGGGCCGCAACCTTTTCTGTCAATCTTTGCACCATTGTGAAGTTATTTAATGCATCTGGCATCTCTTGGATAACCTTAACTTTGTCGGGGTTCATCTTGATGCCGTGATCAGAGATGAGGAAACACAAGAATTTCCCAGACCTGACTCCAATGGCATATTTCTCTGGCTTTAGCTTCATGTTGTGGCGACGCAAGACGTCGAAGGAGGCCAGATAGGCTTAAGCTTATCGGGATTTTACCAGCATGTCATCAATGTAGACTTCCATAGTATGGCCGATTTATATTTCAAAAATTTTATTCACCAATCTCTGGTAGGTTATCCCTGCATTTTTAGACCAAAAGGCATTACATTGTAACCAAAATTATCATGATTGGTCATGAACACAGTTTTTTCCTAGTCTTCCAGGTGTAGGCTAAACTGATTGTAACCGGAGTATGAGTCCAGGAAATTGAGCAGTTCATGTCCAGCTGTGGCATCAATAGTCTGATCAATATGCGGTAAAGGAAATGAATCCTTAGGGCACGCCTCATTCAAATCTTTAAAGTCCATACACCTTCTGAATTTGTTAAGCTTTTTGGGGACCTCCACCATGTTAGCCAGCCACGCAAGGTCCTCGACCCTCAGTACCAACCCTATATTAAGTAGACGTGTCACCTCTTCCTTTACTAATTGATCTATAATGGCAGATATTGGTTGTTTCCTTTATCTCACTGGGGTATAATTGGGATCAGCGCTCAGCCGGTGAATAGCTATCTCCGGGGGATCCTTATTATGTCAAGGTGAGACCAAGCATAGAAATTAGAATTAATCTAAAATAACATAAAAATGCACTTTTAAGCCCGGGCGAGAGATCCAAGCCCATGTATACCTTCTTTTTGGGATATTCTTCGAAAATAATCAAGCTTTCCAGCTCCTCGATGGTCGAGTTTGTGAGGTCCTTATACGATGACATGATGAATCCTTTTAGGATCATTAGATCCGAGTACCCTTCCTCCATAAGATGTTCTATTATTCATCTGAGCATCTTATTTTGGCCCAGCATATGTAATTGTTATTTATCCGACTTGTGTTTTTGCGGAATTGTCACTGTTAATGTGTCCTCTAACCGAGAACAACTACTACTTTCCCTGATTTCTCTGATCCCCTAAGGTGTAGGAAATTTGACCTTCTCATGATAAGTTAAAGGGATTACCTGTATTGTGTGCAACCATGGCCGTCCTAGTATTGTGTTGTATGTCATGTCTCCGGACATGACATCGAAGGTCGTAACATGCTTCATGCCATCGGCGTGAACCTTCAATTCAACTTCTCCCCTTGTCAACTCGCTGGACATATTGAAGTCTGCCAGCACCTTTGTTACGGGGGTGATTGACTTATCCATTTGCATTTCTTCCAGGACCTGCCGCTGAATGATGTTCGCTGAACTCTTTGGATAAACCAAAACACGTTTAGTAAAAGATTTATTAATTTGTAGAGATATTACCAGGGCCTCATTATGAGGTGAGGCAAATTCCTCGCGGTCGTTGCTAGAGAATGTGATAACTTGACTCTCCATGAGTTTGTGTCCACGACTCATGGTTGTGACGGAGATCTTAGATATCTCATTCATGTATATGTGACTTTGTTGACCACTTCTGTCCCGAATATCATATTGATAGTGTGAGTAGGCAGATGCACTTGGTTCGGTCTCTATCCAACATTTTTACTTCGATTGAGCTTTGCCTGGTTACTGATGTACTCCCTCAAATGCCCTGCGTGCATCAGTTGCACCACTTCGATCCACAAGTTTGCGCAATCATCTTGGTGTGACCGTGTGTGCTATGAAAATGGCACCACAACCCTATGGTCCTTTTCTCTAGATTGGTGCGCATATCGTCGAGGAACTTATCTTCTTTTACGGTCTTCATTACCCCACCAATTCCGCCGCATCTATGCTAAAATTATAATCAGATAGCTTTGGGGGGCCAGTCCTTTTTATATGGACTCTGCCGATCGTCGAGGTCTTCGTTCAACGAGGCCCTGATGATTCTGAGTGCTTTCCCAGTTTGTCCCTGCACCAGAGAATCTCATGGCATCATACGGCTCGAACCGTCCTCCATTCATAGTATTAGTGTTGTATTCCTGACCTGACCTTCTTGAAGGGCGGCCGCCCGCGTATACCGATGTTGTCACTCGCTGGTCTTTCTCGATTCACATCTTGGTCATATACCTTAGGTTTATCTCGCTCCATATTTTTGCTAGGAACTCTCTCAGGCTTTCTGGAAGCATTTGAACTGTTCGGTTTCAACCCATATGTAAATGCAGTTGCTGCCTAATCCTCTGAGATGGCCGGTAATAACATTCTCTCCCTCTGGAACCTGTTTACAAATCCCCACAGCAGCTCATCTCCCCGCTGCTTTATTGTAAACACGTCATGCTTGTGTGTTTCTACCCTTCGGGCCCCTGCGTGAGCCTTGATAAAAGTATTTGCAAAAGTAGAAAAAGAATCAATAGAGGTTTTAGGTAAATGAGTATACCAAGAGAGTGTTCTCTTTATGAGAGTTTGGCTAAATTTCTTTAACATAATAGATTTGATTTCGTGATGCTTGAGAATATGCCCGGTGACGGCTGCCTCGAAGGTCACAATGTGTTTTTCTAGATTTGTGGGGCCATTATATTTTGGTATATCATGCATTTTGAACTTTTTTGTTATAGGGATGGGGGTCGCACTTTTCGGATACGGTAAAACCCTGTACCTCCTGGCTTCAACGCCCTTTATAATGGGTGGTGCTCCGGGTATTTGGTTCATCCGCTCATTCATTTTTTGTCTACCCGGCGTAGTCCCTCTATGAACGCGTCTATCCGGTCTTTCTTGCTAACGTCGGGTGAAGCCGATGTATTTGCGGTATTTTGGTTTGATGTTGGAGTCCCGGCCCTGAAATAAGTAGCTATAGTGGCCACTACCGCTTCCATAATTAACATCATCTCATTTTTTGCTTCAAGGACAGTTGCGATCGTTTCTTTGGTGAAAGATCCTTCTTTATCAGTAGGCCTGGGTTTGCCGGTTTGAGATTTGGCCGAGCTCCTTCCCTCGGGCGTCCTCTTTCGGGTTCCTTCTACTTTCACGTTATCTGGGGTTTCCTTACTACGCTCTTTGCCGGGTTGTTTCGATGGAGGCCTTCTTTAACTGATCTGTTGCTCTCGTTCGGGTTCCTCCTCTGACTCCGTTCGCAATGTTCCCGAATAGTCTGTTAGGTCCCGATATTCGATAGGTGTTTGTTCCTCTCTGAGTTCCTGCGATCCTTGAGTAATGTTGTTTTGACTTGTCATGATTCTTTTTTTAGTATAGCGTTTCTGTTTAGTTTTTTCAGGAAGATCAGCTACAGATCGAGACAACACCACAACTGTCTATCCCCACAGACTACGCCAAACTATTTTCCGGTTAAAATGATTCTAACAAAAAACTCAGTTGGAGATTTGTATTTTAGGATTTAAAGACAATTAGGTTGTATCCGATCGGGAATCCCCTTAAAGAGTCGGATATCACGAGCTAGGTTACGTGTGTACAAAATAAAAGGTTAAGTAAATATGAGAATAAAAAAATTAGGCTAGTAAAATGGGTATAGTAAGCTAGATTCATGATGAACAATAGTAAAGAACAAATGCTTCGGGTAGTATATCACTTTTCTAGAGAGAGATTGAGAACAAATGCTTCGGGTAGTATATCGCTTTTCTAGAGAGAGAAATTAATTACAAGGGTAAGTTTTGAGAGATACAATGTGTCACTCCTTCTCTTCTAAGTCTTACATATATAAGACAAAACTAGACTATTATGCCCCCTAAAGTTGTGACGATGTGAGCGTGCTGATGTCATTGTACCTACGCACGATGTGCCACTATAATCTAGGAGGACTGATGTGAAGGGGGTTGTTGGGAGTGAGAGACAGTTGTGTGAAGTTTGACGGGGATTGTTGGGAGTGTGAGACAGATGTGTGAAGCTTGACGGAGGTTATTGGGAGTGGGAAACAACTCTGTGAAGCTCCTAAACCATTGAGCTTCTCAAATACGCTAACGCACCCGAAGGCGTTTCTGCTCAATACAGAATTCTAACGTAGCAATCCAAATTCTAGAAGGGAAAGAGGGACACAACGGGGTGAGTGGGAAACTTGGTGAAATCCGTTTGGACAACTTTAAAAAGATGATTTTTGAAGATTTTATATAGGAAAAAGGTTTACAAAATTTAATGCAAGAGGCGTAACTATTATTATTGTATTTCAATAAAATCTTAATGCAAAGGCACATATATATTCTTCTCCGGGTTTCCGAGGGAGTGATGGATTCCCATCCAGCAAAAATTACAAAAGAAACTTGAGATGGGGAGAGTCACTATTTATCTGGGTGTGCGTGCCAATGCCATACAAGGTCTGACATTTTGGACTATTAATTATTATATTTATATAATTATACTCCATTCGTCTTAAATTATTTATCATGATTACTAAAATAGTTATATCATATTATTTATTATTTTAGAAGTTTAAGGTATAATTAATTAATTTTTCTCCATTTTATCATTTGTCATTAATGAAGATAACACATAAATAGAGTAAACATTTAGTCCCTCGGTCTCAATTTATGTGATGTACTTTTATTTGACACGCACTTTAAGAAATAAAGGAATTTTTTTAATCTTATGGTCTAAAATAAGCTAAAGATATTTATGTGGTTATAGATCATATCGTTTTGCGTAAAAGATAACGTTTAAAGTTAAATTTTGGCCAAAAAAGAAAATATGTTATTCTTTTTTGGATAGACTAAAAAGAAAAATGAGTCATTCTTTTTAGGACAGAGAAAGTAATGGAGAGAGATTATAACTTAGATATAAATAATGGTAACATATGTCAAATATCAGTCATAATTAATATTTTTTAAGAGGCGTGTAAATAAAAAATAAATAAATAATTTAAGACGGATGAAGTAATATAGTCTATCATCAAGTGACATGAAAATGAAGAAGTTCATGGGGTGTTTCACCATTAAATGGCCATATGAGGTGTGAATCCAAATAAATTGGATCAATGAGTATTAAACATGGATATATTAAATGAAAAAAATACAATATACTCCAACGCTGGTATTAAAAAATTAACCAAATAGAGAAGTTCCAAGGGTCTCTTATATGTGTTCTTCTTTAATTTTCGGTAGGTATCCATTTAGACGGAATTAAATCAGGAATGTTGATATGTGTGTCGCACTGCAGAATAAGTTATCCTGAAGCAATGACAATGAAAGTTGAGCTGAGAATGAGTCATATGCAACCAATTCTATTTTCTTATGCTATTGGCTAATGCAACAAAGGAACTCCATTTGTTTAGCACTCCAAGAAAATAAAATATTTATTTCCTCCTTATAAGATAGGCCTCTCGCCTTCATTAATAATTTTCATACGGAATTCCCTCTTTTTCACTATATATCCAAGTCTTGAATTAATCTTTTCCCACCACATCCATGGATGAACAAGAAAAAATTTGTGAAAGTGTTGTTGGCATTGATGGTGGTAACTTTCTTGAATTCAATTGCAAAGATAACGAAAAATCACCAAATTTTGTCACAAATTTGGTGAAGTATTCTTTGCTTGTTGGAGCTGAAAAGGTCTTAATAGGTCGAAAATCTCAAGAAGCATTTTCATGCTCAAGTTTAAGTTCATGGACTGACGAAGAGACTGCTCGCGAAAAAAGGAGAAACAAAGGCAAATCAGTCCTTCAGGATGATAAATTATCATGTGGAACCTCTAGGAACTCTGCAATTGAGTCAAGTAAAGAGCATTTTAATAAGTTCTATTTTACTGCATTTTTGGCAGTAACGATGCTCAAGCTTTTTGATTTTCAAATGAACCTAATGGTAAAACTTTTCACATTCCCAATTTTCTTGATGAATTTCTGGATAATGGCCTTGACTTTACCATTTCAAACACTAACTTTTGCCAAAGAGAATTTAAAGAAGCAACTAATGAATCTTAGTACAAAATCTTGGTTGACCTTAATGTCTTTTGTATTCAGCCAAATTAAGGCCCAAAAATCTATGTTGAAACTGACAGTTAGGTTCTGTTGGGCTTTGTTCTGGGCTGCCTATGTTTGTTTTCTGCTAGTTAGTTTGTTGGTGATGGGCTTTGTGATAAGTGGGCTTACTATGAGACGTTTGTTAGAGGAACCAATTGAGACCACAAAGGCCTTGAATTTTGATTACACAAAAACTAGCCCAGTTGCATTTGTATCCCTTGCAGCTTCTGGTCTTTCTACTCCCCTGATTTCCAAGCCCAAAATTGAAGACAGGCCCATACCTTATAATCACAAGCTTCAGCTTACTGTTTCATTAACCATGCCTGAATCTGAGTACAACAGGAAGCTTGGGATTTTCCAGGTATTCTCAAGTTCCCTTTTTCTTTTGTGGGTTTTTAAGTTCATTTCCTTTGTGATTTTTTTGAGTTGATTTTACTATGATCACTGATCTTTATCTACTAGTAGAATCACAATTTTTGTCACATTTAGGTAGTAATTTTGTTAACTATATCAGAACTTTGTCCAGTATAAAAATAAAGTCATAAATATAGTCCGTAAAGTCAAAATTTCGCTAAGAGCGTGGGGGGTTTGTTTACCCGTAAACTAATACAATTAAATTTATACACATGATTTATAAACATGGCGATTGAGATGACCAAATTTGCTAGATAAAAAATGTAACACAATAATATGATCAGAAAGTAAAGTAATTTGGAATTTGATTAATTAGATAAATATACTAAACGCTTGAGTTCCGACGTTATGAGCTGACAAAGCTATCGGAGAAGGCTCCTGAGTTGAAAAATGCGTTGATACAATGAAACTTAAGATTGAACTTGAAATATAAGTATGGTGCTCTGTATGTTTATCATAATTCGAATGCCTTTCGACTAGAATGCAAGGCCCTATTTATAGCTTGATTTCAGGGAACACGATCGGTGAGTCATGCCCTCATAATATCTATTAATGGCTCAGTATAATTATTAGCGAATATTCTCAGAATATTTATCGTATATTTTGTAATTATGATAAATGTATATTTAAGGTAACTTAGGATTCTAATTGTATTAGGAATCAACCTTTGTAAGGTAAGTTAGCTGGCGAAGATCTCAGGATCTTCCATCACGGCTGAACTCCAGCCCTAATCTTGTCTGAACAATACCTTATTCTCGATTCCTCTTCTTCGGAGCCATAACTCCGACGACCGTAGGCTCGAAATGCTTGCTGATCGGGCACATGAACTGAGCTGGACGCTTTCTCTGCTGACTCATGTTTGGCCTGTCCCTATTACCACGTCTCACCACTTGATTCTTTCACCGATCAAATCCAAATTTCACCCATGCATGTGTGTGTATAAAAAAATAACATTTGACCTACTCATCAAGGTAATTTTACTGTTACAGTGGATAAAGTCTGTGATTTTAATATTATAATAATGAGTGAAGTTTAATTACTTTAATGTGACAAAAGTAGGTACAAATATTTTGTGACTATATTGTTATAGTCCCCATTTCCTTTCTTGAGAGAATATCCGCCTATTAGTCTCTAAACAGAATAGAAATTAGATGGCAAAGTAGGCTGATGGCAAGCCCCCTCTTGTCGCAATGGTGTGGGGCGTCAGAGGCTGTTACCCTGTGGCCAACTCGAAGGGGCTGAAGTTCGACGCAGAGCTTTTTGGTTGTTAAGTTATAACAGGACTGAGCAACATTCAACAGCTCCGTTTGCACTAAAGTGGATAAAATTCAATTGGTAGATACTTATTGTACTATATGTGAAATTAACCCTTAGGGGTCATTTGATTTGTGTGTTAAGGGATAATTTCGGGGTTATAACACATGATTATTTTATCATGCGTTTGGCTGAACTTTTGATTTCGGGATTAGCAAATCAGGATACCATAAATTACTAATCACAGGATAAAACACTAAAATGATCAAGATGTTCTTCTCCTAAGCTCTTTTCTGAAAGTCCTTTAAAAATCTAAGGTTAAATCAAAAGTAAAAATATATCCCAACTTATCTAATGTAAACCAAATACATGTTTTATATTAGTATTTGTATATCCCTATTTTAATTTAATGAATCAAATATCTATCAGTAAAAATATATTCACAAAATAGTTCCATCATTATTTAATTCTCATATTATAATTCCTTTATTATAATCTCCATATAACTTGTTATAGATTTTTTTTTATATCAAGTTATATGGAGATTATAAGGACTTGTTAAAAACAATCTAACTTGTAATAGATGCTTATCGAGTTATTGTGCTAACTTTTGTCCCTGAAGGTAAGAGTGGACTGCTTATCATCAAATGGCAAAGTGACAGCAACGTCAAGCTACCCAACCATGTTGATATTCAAAAGCCAACCAATCCGATTAGTCCAAACAGCAATAAAATCCATCCCACTCGTTACTGGATTTCAATCAGAAGTACAACACCTTAAACTTGTCATTAACGATTTCACCGAAGGTTTCGAGCCAACCGCATGTTTTAAGGTTCTTCTTGAAAAAAGAGCAGAGTACCAACCAGAAGGTGCAGGCATACCAGAAATTTATTCAGCAACATTACATGTGGAAACAGAGTTACCTCAAATTAAAAAAATCATATGGATTTGGAGAAGAACTGTTTTTGTGTGGATTGGGATTTGGGTGTTCTTGAGTCAGATAAGTTTTGCTTTGATATTTTGTCGGCCTGTGCTTCTACCAGGGAGAAGGATTATGACAGTTCTTGGAACTAAAAAGAATGCCCAAAAGAACAAAATAGCATGGTAAGCGTAGGGATCTAGTAGCTCAGTTATTAGAATCCCCACATTGTAATCCCTTCCCCATTTTCCCTTCTCTCCCACCCTATGTTCATGGTAAGAAGGTTCACATGAGAGATTGACAGAATTTCAAGAATGCATTTAGCATATTAATTTTATTAGGCTTATTATTGTTACCTCTTCCTTGTAGTATTTCTTATTGTCAAGGATGAATGGCAATATTGTTGTAGTAGACTTAAAATAAATTGTAGGAATATGTTCCTTGCCTTTCATTGATTATTGTGTACAATATATATAGCGTTACATAATTACAAATGAGGTAACTAAATTTTCCTAATTATAATTGGAATATAAATTTACCTAATATAAAAGATATACAAAATATGGTAATATTTTGTCAATGGTAATATACAAGATATGGTAATATTCTATCACACCCCCCAGTTGAAGAGGGAGATTCTCGTCCGATGAGACTGGCTCGGAAGTCATAAAAGAGTATGTGTGGAAGTCCATTAGTGAATATGTCAGCAATCTAATATCGGGAAGGAATATGAAGAACACGAACTTGTCCACGAGCAACTTTCTCACGTACAAAGTGAATATCCATTTCAATGTGTTTAGTGCGCTAATGTTGAACGGGATTGTCGGAAAGATATATCGCACTTACGTTATCACAGTAAATCATTGTAGCCTTATGGAGTGGCAGCGAAGCTCGAGTAGAAGGTTGCGTATCCAACAAGACTCAGAAACAACATTCACTACCCCTATGTACTCAGCTTCGACACTGGATCGAGACAGAGTAGGTTATCTTTTGGAAGACCAAGAAAGCAAGTTATCTCTGAGGAACACACAGTAACCCGACTTGGGACTTATTACCAATGGGAAACGTCCATATGAAGTTTGAATAATCATTTAAAAATAACATATAGTATCGATGCCCGTTCGTGCTTAAGATAGGAGAAGCGTTGTGTATTGTATCAAAAGGCATTAAAGTACAAGTGGATGAAGAATAAAATGACAACTTGACATATTTCCCAAAAACAAAAGATTCATAAATAGGAGGAGAAGAGACATGTTTGTAAGCAATAAATTTATTTTTGCTATGGGAGCGTAACACAGAGTCTCCCGGATGTCCTAATCTATTATGCCATAAAGGAGGCGAAATTGCTGCAAATGTTGATGGAGAGGAGGTTGGATGGCTGACGAAGGTGGTGATAGGATAAAGGTCCCCGATGCTATCACATCTTAGTATTCGCATCCCTATCATAAGGTCATTCACACAAAAACCAAAATGATCAAATTTAAGGGAAACATTATTGTCGGTTGTGAAACAACGTACATAGATTAGATTTTTGATAAGTTTCAGGACATGGAGGACATTTTTAAGGTTAACGGGGGGGGGGGGGGATATTGTGGGAAAATAGATGATTGTTCATAACCTCGCATGAGAATGCCTTGTCCACTACCAACAATAATATTACGATTTAAATTGCTCATATTAAAATAAGACGAGAGAGTACTTTGGGATGCAGTCATATGAGATGTGGCGCTAGTGTCCATGAACCAATTGTTGTCAGGAATGTTGAGAGACATCGTGTTCATAGCTTCCTCAATATTCGTCGGTGCGTAGATTGAAAGAGGAGAAACATGTGTATGTCTGATATGGATGTGCACCGAGGATGTTGGACTGGGCCGGAGGTTGGGCCCAGAAGGACGTCAAGTAGGGGCAAGGTGGAGTAGCCCATGCCAGTGGTGTCCACACAGCCCATGGTGAGTAGGCAGCCCACAACGGAGACTGTTGACACTGTTGTTGCCGCTGTTGGTGGCTGCCAACCGGCGGGGGCTGCCTCCTACCGCCGCTGTCACTATTTTCGGCGTTGCCGCGGCTGTTCCCAGAATTTCTTCCTTTGTTGTTATTCCGGGAACGTGAGCCACATGTCTGATCGTTGGCTTGCATGTGGGATGGGACAGGAGCCGAGCCTCTCGGGTCAGCATGGTTGTTGTCGGTGGCTACGAGGGTGGCGTCGGTTATGCTGGCATTAGTCGCTGCCCGCTTTATTTTTCGTATTTCTTCAAGAATTACTCTCGAACGAGACTTACATAATGGAGATAATGGCGTGCTTTGTTGGAGGATGGTAGCGACGCCATCATAATTTTCATTCAAACCCGAAATAAGTTGCATCATCAATCGTTGATTAGTGACCAGTGCACCGACGTTGGAGAGTTGATCGGCAATCATCTTAAGTTCTTGACAATAAGCCGACCCATTAGAAAAATCGTCCTGCTGAATGGCCTGAAATTGATTTTCCAGATACAAGGCGCATTGTATCTTGTTGTCATGAAAAATACTTTCCAAGCGCTCCCACATTTATCGTGCAGTGACATCGATTTCAATGATTGTATACAATAGATCGTTTGAGATTGTGTCGTAGATCCTTTGTAGGATAACCGCATCTAAGCGGGACCAAAGTTCATTCTTAGAATCATCGGGTCTTTCTAGGGGCTTTGAGTTTGGAGGGATGATATGATCGATGACTTTGTATCACGACAATGAATCTTAAATAATTCTGCCCAAGATAAATATTGAACATTTTCCATCTCAAGATTTATGGAAATGAAATTCTTGATGTTAATAGCAAGAGCAGGATGTAATTCAGGTTGTTCATCCATTGAAAATTGTAGAGGAAGAGAGGAAAATCAAAGAAAGAATAGAGAGGGATGCCGAGGAAGAGGGTTGCCGAGGGGAGGGGGAGGGGCGACGGCTTAGGAGAAAAAAAGTTAGGGCTTGACTCTGGATACCATGTAGGAATATGTTCCCTGTCTTGTATTGATTATTGTGTATAATATATTTAGTGTTACATAATTACAAACTAGGTAACTAAATTTTCCTAATTACAATTGGAATATAAATTTACATAATATAAAAGATATACAAACTATGATAATATTTTATCAATAGTAATATACCAGATATGTTAATATTCTATCATAAATTAATGAAGGTACTATCACGTATTTACTAGTTTAAACTTTATGATGATGTGATTTACAAATTACACAAATAAATCAAGGGAAAATGATCAAATATACCCCTCTACTTTCTTTTATTAGTTAACTTTGCCATCTGTTAGCGATATTATTTAAATATACCTCTCCCGTCAAGAAACTTCACACATTTGCCCCTCAATAGGACGGATTTCCCAAATCAATCAAATTACCCAATTTCACTTAAATTGTCCGATTTAACCCGATCCGATCCACCTAATTAATTTTAACCCATTCAAAATAACACTCAAATACAATCCCATAGTTAGGGATTAAGATCGTTGATTAATCTAGAGTTAAAGAAGAAAACGGGTAAATAAAATATGCCGCCGAGATTGTTATTGACCGGCGCAATTTTCTATTTTTCGTCGAAGTGGGTTTTGACCCAAAGTAATGAATCTGTTGGTCTTGTCCGTCTAATACACGCTGGGAAAAAAAAACCCATCAAAGTTACATCTCCAAAATGGGGACTATCGGGTTCAATATAATAAAAAGGGACTTGATCGTTGTGTGTGAGGGTTAAAATTTGGGTGTTATTTTGTATGGGTTAAAATTAATTATGTGAATCGGGTCGGGTCAGGTTTGAATCGGGTAATTTAAGTAAATTTGGGTAATTTGATTTTTTTGGGGGAATCCGTCCAATTGAGGGGCAAATGTATGAAGTTTCATGACGACATGGGTGTATTTAAATACTATTACTAATGGAGGACAAAGTTAACTAATAAAAGAAATTAGAGGATATGTAGACATTTTGAGAATTCAATGGGGGACTAATCCAAACATTGTTTACCGTACTTATTCAAGAAAAAATTAAATCAACTTTGCACGTGAAGGTGTGTGTTGCCAACCTAAAATAAACAAATAAATTCTTTTTCCTACTTAGCAATCTAAATTTTTAGATGAGCAGTTCACCAAATTCAAACACTTACATGATAATTTAGGATTCATATATTTTATCATGGCATCGAATTTGGACATAATGTCATAATGTTTGAATTGAAAAAATTGAATTTAAGAAAATATTATATATCCTGAAGTTTAAAATTGAAAAACTGAACTTCATGACATTATATCCCGAGGATTTGAACTGAAAAATGGATTTACGGTAGGTAAAAGTGTATCAGAAAGGTTAATCAAGAAGGAAAAATTGAGTCGAGAGATGACTCTCTTTCTTTAAGATAAAATTGCCTTGTATAGATGCTTTTACTGTATTGGACAATAGTCTCCCAAGATAAAACAACAACAACTAATAATACAAAGCTAGTAATGTTGATTCTGACAATTATTCTGGTGAAGAAAAGAATATTGAACAGATTGCAAAGAAAGGAGAGGATTTTCTAGTTTTGTTTTTCTCCTTTCGTGTGTTTGAACTGAACAACAATGTTCAATTTATAGGTGAAGAAGAGGGCGTATTCTGACTGTTGAAGTCAGATCCGTTCCTATGTTTCCGAAATCTTCAAGGTCCAAAGTGTAAATAAGAAATATTTTAGTGACCAAAAAAGAATTCCGGAAGAAACCTGTGGCTAGTGACCCCGGACCGGATCGGGAGGGTGGTGGCGGCGCGCGCGCGGGCTTAGCCCCGAACCCAAGCTCACCTAGGTCCTCCCCCTTCTTAAAACTTGAGTCACCTTTGGGGCCCAAACCCTTACTCAAAACTATAGTTAATATAGTCTTCAATCCTTCCATATTCAACCGATGTGGGAGTTCTATTATTTGGCCAAACCAATTCATCTATTTGTGTCTCAAACACCTTACTTTGTGCATCAATATCTCTTTCATTCCTCAACGAAATTTGACGATACTTGGTGCTAATATCATCTACCCATTTAGTATATTAGGCATGTGTGAAGAAATGATATTTCCGACATGCGAGACCCATGTGTTTAAGTCATTAAAGATGGGAAAAACTCAATCTCATATAGTTAAATTTCCAACAATCCCCTCTTGAAAGAAAATTGGTGCACACGAGGTGCAAAAGTTCAACAATCTTTCAGCGAAAAGATATTGTATCAAGAAAGGTAGCTTTCGTCTTTGAACCTTTCATAGTCGATTATCATCGGATTTACTTAATGTGCGGTGAACGTGATGTCTTGAACCGTCATTGTTAGTGTAAACCAAGACAATGATATCAACACAATAACTCCCCTTATTCATTTCTTCTTATAGTTTTGTCCGCTGTGGCCATGGACAACTCTTGGATTCTTAAGTGCGTACATTTGAAGCGGCCTATCTTCACACTTAAACAGGTGATCTCCTATAAGGTATCCTTCTATACCCACTCACAAGTGTTAGGAATCATTATAAGTTTTAGAAACTTATCATTTACCATTTATGCAGGTAGCACTTAATGTCTATCGCGGGAACATCTTTGGAATTATAAGAATAATAAACTAAAGTGTTCTTACTTCCAGTGAAGCGCTAAAACTGAACTTCTACAGTTTAGTTTTCCCATTGAACCAAAATTCTTGGGATCTCAGTCAGTAAGATTGGGTTACCACCATAAAGATTCTTATTGTTTGGGTTTTAAGCCCATTCCCCTAGACAGACAGAATATTAAATCTTTGGGTAGGCTTTTAGTTAATGGATCCGCTATGTTATCCTTTGATTTGACGTAATCAATGGAAATGACACCTGTAGTGATCAACTGCCTAACGGTCTTATGTCTCCGACGAATATGTCTAGACTTGCCGTTGTACATACTATTATGTGCCCTTCCTAAAGCCGACTGACTGTCACATGGAATCATCATCGAAGGTACGAGTTTATCCCAACAAGGGATATCCTCTAAGAAGTCGTGAAGCCATTCTGATTCTTCTCCTGCTTTATCCAAAGCAATAAACTCCAATTTCATCGTGGATTGGGCGATGCATGTTTGCTTAGAGGTTTTTAAGATACAACCCCACCACCAATTGTAAAAATATACCCACTGGTGGATTTGGTGTTCTTTATGTCCGATATCCAGTTTGCATCACTGAATCCTTCCAATACGTCTGGATATCTAGAATAATGTAATTCGTAAGTCAGCGAATATTTCAGATATCGTAGTATCCGATTTAACGCCTTCCAGTGATCAATTCCAGGATTACGAGTAAACCTAGCCAACTTATTGACTAGCTAAGCGATATCGGGTCGGGTGCAGTTTATAATGTACATTAAACTGCCAATGACCTACACATATCGCTCTTGGGATACGGGTACACCATGATTCTTATCAATTCTGTGATTCATATCCATTGGTGACTTCATAGGGGGACTGTCAAATACATCAAATTTCTTCACAAAATCTTCAATGTAATGAGATTGAGATAAGATCAGCCCGTCAGATGTCTTAGAAATCTTAATTCCTAATATTACATCTGCAATACCCATGTCTTTCATGTCGAAATATTGTTTCAACATATTCTTGGTTTACAGGATCAAGTTTAGCCTACTTCAGTTGATGAGCATGTCATCTACGTAAAGACATATCATGACAAATGAGTTAGAGTTCCAAATTTGATATAGATACATTTATCATATTTATTTATGGAGAAACCTTTTGATAATAAAGTATTGTAAAACTTTTCATGCCATTGTTTCGGGGCTTGTTTGAGTTCGTACAGAGACTTAACAAATCGACATACTTTCTTTTCTTGTTCTGGAACCACATACCCCTCGGGTTGTTCCATGTATATTTCCTCTTCCAACTTTCCATTTAGGAAGACTGTCTTAACATCCATTTGATGTATCTCAAGGTCACGCAAAACTGCAATGACTATGAATACCTTTATGGACGTTAATCTAGACACAAGGGAGTATGTGTCGAAGTAATCGAGGCATTCCTTTTGTCTGTAGCCTTGACTACTAATCCAGCCTTATACTTGTCAATAGTTCAATCTGCTTTGTACTTTCTTTTGAGTATCCACTTATAACCCAAAGGTTTGCTTTCCGGAGGAAGATCAACCATTTCCCAAGTATGGTTTTGCATGATGGAATCTATTTCGCTTTCTATAGCTTCTTTCCAAAGCGGTACTTCTGGAGTTGACAATGCTTCCTTAATTGTCCTCGGTTCATTTTCAACCATATAGGTTAGAAAGTCTGGACCAAAGGTTTTGTCCTTTTTGTCCCTTTTGCTCCGTCTTGGTTCAACTTCTGGAACCCCTAAGTTCTGTAGGTCTGGAACATTAAGTTCCGGATAGTCAGTAACTTCTGAGTCCTGTAGATCTGGAACGTCTAGTTCCGAATAATCATAAATTCCCGGGTCTTATTGATTTTGAGCATTTTGTTCAAAGAATTCGGCATTCCTTGATTCCCTGATCGTACCCTCGTGGATATCAGGTATCTTCGACTTATACACTAAGAAGCGATAATCACTACTGTTATTTGCATATTTGATGAATATGCAATCTACAGTCTTAGGTCCAATTCTGACCTGTTTTGGTTTAGGTACTTCGACATTTGCCAAACAACCTCACACTTCCAAATATTTGTAAGTGGGTTTCTTTCTTTTCCATGATTCATATGGAGTTTTATCCTTACCCTTATGTGGAATTCTATTGATAATTGTATTAGCCGTAAGAATCGTTTCGCCCCACATGTTTTGGGCTAAACAGGAATTGATAAGTAGAGCATTCATCATTTCCTTTAACGTGTGGTTTTTGCGCTCGACAACACCGTTAGACTGAGGCGAGTAAGGAGAGGCCATTTGATGAACAATGCTGAATTGAGCACAATATTCTTCAAACGGTGCTACGTATTCTCCTTCTCTATCACTACGAATTGCCTTAATATGTAGGTTTAGTTAATTTTCAACTTCTGCTTATTAGCGTTTAAATGCTTCAAAGGCTTCATCTTTACTTTTCAACAAGTAAACATAACAATACCTTGTACTATCATCAATGAAAGTCACAAAGTACTTGTTCCCCCTCTAGTTTGTACAAACTTTAAATCACATATGTATGTGTGAATAAGTTCTAGAGGAGTGATGTTTCTTTGGACTGAGTGGAAAGATGACTTGGTTAATTTTTCCTCTACACACACCTCACATTTATGTTGAAGGTTTATGTTGAAGGAAGGCAACAATTTCAACTTTTGAATGGATTTGAAGTTAACGTGTCATAATCTATGATGTCATAGATTAGAAGACTCAAGCAAATATGTAGAAAGCTTCGTTTCATTAGATGAGCGGATTACATACATATCATTTATTTTGAAGAGGCCGTCACACGCGAAGCCTCTTCCTACAAATATACCGTTCTTAGTTATTACAAATTTGTTGGACTCACAAACTAGTCTAAAGCCAGCCTTGACCAACAGTGGCCCTGAAACCAAGTTCTTGCGGATGTCAGGGACATGCATCACTTCCTTCAGAGTAAGCTCTTTGCCTGAAGTTATTTTGAGGACAAGCTTTCCAACTATTTGCACTTCAGAGGTAGCGTCGTTGCCCATGAACAACTTCATGCCCGTGAAAGGGGCGTAAGAGGAGAATGCATCCTTGTCAGAGCAGATGTGATGGGTTGCACCCGTATCTATCTACCATTGACTTGGATTCTCCACTGAATTTGCCTTCATCACCACTGCCGAGAAATTCACAATATGTCGTCAAGGTTCGAAAGACCACTCTCGTCTTGTACAATGTTAGCCTTGGCCTTGCCTTTGTTCTTGGCCTTTTCCTTCTGTTCTCGCTTCAGTTTGCGGTACTCTTTGATCTCATGGTTAGGCTTTCCATAGTGATGGTAGTTTCCTTTGAACCTCTCCATCGGTTGACTTTTGCCGTCTCCCTAGAACTTGCGCTTTTTGTTAGCGTTTCCCTTCGAATTAACCAGATTCGTTTTTGCCTTCGTTGGCTGCTTTCCCTTAGATATAACCTTTTTATTGTCCTCATGTATTTGCAGTTTGATGATAAAGTCTTCAAACCCCATTTCTTTTGTCTTTAGTTTGAGATAAATCGTGAACTCGTTCCATGAGGGAGGAAATTTCTCAATCAAAGATGCAACCAGAAACTGCTCATTTGGCTTCATTCCTTCCAAATCCAAATGATGAAGAATCATTTGAAACTCCTGGATTTGGGACATTATTGATTTACCATTCACCATTTGAAATTTCATAAAGTTTCCAATGATTAATTTATCAGTACCCGCATCCTGTGCGCTGTACTTTTTCTCGAGTTTTTCCACAACTCATTTGCCGTCTTCACGATGCAATGCACAATATAAAGTGTATCCGACAGACCGTTCAGAATGCAGTTTTTGCACAAGAAATCACTATGATTTCAGGCATCCAGTGTTAACTTCAGGGCATTTGTGACCTGGATATCTTCGCCCACTTCAGTCGTTGTGTTAGACTGAGTGTCTATTGCATCCCCACCAGAAGGATGATATTCTGTCAGAAAGCGTGACAGGTTCAACGTAGTAAGATATAACATCATCTTTTGTTGTCATCTCTTGAAATTGGTACCCATAAACTTTTCTGGACGTTCGCTTTAGAAACTTGCAGGAGCAGAACCATTGGCAATGGTTGAAGAAGACATCTTTCGAACACTTAGAAATATATTGTCTTAAATTGTAGGTAAAAGTGTATCAGAAAGGTTAATTAAGAAGGAAAAGTTGAGTCGAGAGATGACTCTCTTTCTTTAAGACAAAATTGCCCCGTATAGATGCTTTTACGGTATTGGACAATAGTCTCCCAAGATAAAACAACAACAACCAACAATACAAAGCTAGTAATGTTGATTATGGCGAAGAAAAAGAAAATTGAACAGATTGCAAAGAGATGAGAGAATTTTCTGGTTTTGTTTTTCTCCTTTTGAGTGTTTGAACTGAACAGTAATGTTTAATTTATAGGTGAAGAAAGGGGCGAATTCTGACTGTTGAAGTCAGATCAGTTGCATCGTTTCCGAAATCTTCAAGGACCAAAGTGTAAATAAAAAATATTTCAGGGACCAAAAAAGAATTTTGGAAGAAAGCCCGTGGCCCGAGACAAGCGGGCGGCGGCGCGCGCGCGGAGCTTAGCCCTAACCCAAACTCACCTAGGTCCTCCCCTTCTTAAAACTTGTGTCACTCTTTGGGCCCAAACCCTTACTTAAAACTATAGTTAATATAGTCTCCAATCCTTCCATATTCAACCGATGTGGGAGTTCTATTATTTGGCCAAACCAATCCAGCTATTTGTGTCTCAAACACCTTATTTTGTGCATCAATATCTCTTTCATTCCTCAACGAAATTTGACGATACTTGGTGCTAATATCATCTACTCATTTAGTATATTAGGCATGTGCGAAGAAACAATGTTTCTGACATGCGGAATTCATGTGTTTAAGTCATTAAAGATGGGTAAAACTCAATCACATATAGTTAAATTTCCAACATTTACATATTTAGATTTACCAATGATATCACTCTTTGTCTTTCTCTGTATCTTAGTAATTCAAATGTGATGTAAATTTCGAATTTTCAGGAAGATAATTTTTCATATTTTGCACTTTAACACAGTCCAAAGATGGTAGGACCAAAGAAACAGAGGTCATTTATCACTCCCTTTGGACACAATATGATGTATGCGTGTATAGTTAATAGGAGATTAAATTTAAGAAAATTTCTCGAAGTCGTTCTTTAATTAATTGTATAGATCACTAGATAATTGACTAATTTTTTTTCCAATTTCATGAAAGGCTCAAAGCAATTATTAGAACTTCTAAAATGGCAACCAAAACATATCGTCATCATAACAAATTGATAAATTAAACGAAGTGAAATAAACCAAAGCATCTGAATTCTGAAGTATGGTCCGCATTTGATGACATTCCCTGCTTCTAAATCGGTCATGGCATTTTCTACATATAATTTTTGTGAACTGAAGTTTCATTTACTAACAGTAAAATCGATGATATTTAAACAATTAGATCACTAAAAAACTCCGAAAATAAATTCTTCAGGGAATTTTTTAGCATAGTCCCCAAATATTAAGAAATTCTGATATTAGTTCTTCTGGTTTTTAGACAAGCATATTTAACCTTCAATTAATTGGTATGTACGCTTTTGATCTCTCTAATTGTGAATTTCCACAAATTTAATGAATTTTTAGTATTAAACACACATCTTAGTATTAAAGGTTAAATGCGGAGGCGGATGCAACCTTATAGTAATTGGTTCATCTAAACCTAATATTTTCGGTGCAAAGTATAAATTTACGTGTAAAATTTCACTAAGATTGCAATAATTAGTATGTTTGAACTTGTAACTTTTAGGGGTCATTTGGTTGGGAACAAAGTTATCCTAGGATTAATTATCCCGAGATAACTTATTCCGGGATTAGTTATTACACTCTCCCATAGGGATAAGAATAACATTATAATCCACGGATAACTAATCACGGGACTAGTTATATCATGATTTTTTTCTAACCAAACATGAGATAAACTCATCTTAAATTTAGTCCCGGAATTAAATATTCCTTATTCCTCATACCAAACGAGCCCCTAGAGTATAACAAGTTCAATGCTAAAAACTTAAAAGTTGAACCCATAGAATCTAAATTCTGAATCTACCTCTGGTTAAATGTGTTTAGCAAAATATTTCAAAGATCAAAATAAAAACTTATTAACAATTGATGGGCGAAAAGTGCTATTATCTCAATTTTGTTTTTAAAGATGGATATATAATTTAAGCTCTCTTTTTTTTTTTGACAAAACCTACCGATGTATATATAGTTATATACACACACACAGAGTCAAGATACACAACTCATACTAGAAGACACAGAGGGAGAGAGTCATAGCAAATTAAGCTTCTGTTTTCTCTCTCTAAAAGAGTTTTAAACTTCGAAGCTATGATCAGAGACTTGGGCTTGCGGATTGGCTGGACATTTTTCACACTCTTCATATGTATACTAATAAGTCTTTTAGTGCTTTTTCTGCACCACACAAGTGCGGCAAAAGTACATCCACGCCCTTATCCACACAAAAGAAGCTGCAATTTATTCCGAGGAAGTTGGATTAGAGATGAAACTAATAATTATCCTCTCTACAATTCATCTCACTGTCCTTTCATTGAACATGAATACAACTGCCAGAGGAATGGCCGTCCAGACAAAGATTACCTTAAATACAGATGGAAACCCCATGGTTGTTCCTTAACAAGGTATGTACCCCTCTAGGCTCTAGCTACCGCCCCGGTTTTAATTTTCTCCACATGTTAAATAATCACAGAATATTCCGTAATCTTATCTCTATTCCTAAATTAATCCAAATCCCACCTTTTGTTATTTCGTTATGTCGACGTCAAATAACCATTTTCATCTTGCCCTTACTGTTTCTAACATCAAGAACAACATCTCTATTATTTTTTAGATGAAAAACGTCCGATACGCGACGTGGGCAGAGTTGTTTAAAATTCACTTCATCTCACATCAAGTCCTCCATCACATAATTCCTCTCGCTACCCATACACCCGCGGAGGATACTCAGTTATGGATTACACTTGATGCTACCGTCCTTTAGTGGATTTATTCCACTATTTCTACCGACCTTTTACAGACGATTATTGAGCCGGACACTACAGCTATGGCTACATGGAATATATTACGTGATATATTCCAAGATAACCAACATTTTCGCGTTGTCACCCTTGAGCAGGAATTTTCCCAAGTCCGCATGGAAAATTTCCCGAATATTTCAGCTTATTGTAAACGGCTCAAGGAATTGGCAGACCAACTCCGTAACGTTGGAGCGCCCGTTACTAATAATCGTCTTGTTCTACAACTGGAACCAGCAGGCCTATCTGAGTCCTATAATGGCGTGGGAACTCTCCTTCGTCAAAGTAATCCACTTCTGCCTTTTTATCAAGTCCGCCCGATGCTCACGTTAGAAGAAGCCGGTTTGGCAAAAAAGATGGCTATCGGCGCCAGTCCTGTGGTCATGATGACGTCCTCTGCTAATTCTCAAGGTTTTGTTGATAATTCGGGCCAAAACCATGCTCACGGCGGAGGCAAGAAAAATCGGAAAAATAATGGCAAAAATCGCGGTGGCAATCATGGTGGTTCCGGTGGTGGTGGGGGCAGCCAAAATAGTGGCAGTGGGCCGCAGGACAACTAGTCCCAGCCATGGGCCCCCTGGAAGTGGGCCTGGGCCGGTGGCCAGTGGCCCAACGACCCCTATTTTCTAGTTTCATCGGCCCCTGGACAGTGGGCTGCCCATAATTACTTTTGGCCCAATCCGACGTGGTGCAGTGGCTTCCGCCACAACACTGGGCCGGGGAAGCATGCAGGTGTGCTTGGGCCTCAGCCTCCACAGGCCCATCATGTTGAGGGCCCCACTCCAATCGACATTGAAGCCGCAATGCACACACTTGGATTGAATCCTCCAGACGTAAATTAGTACCAAATTGGTACATGGACACCGACGCCACTTCTCAGATGACGTTCAACCAAGGTACTCTCTCGTCTTATTCCAATTTAAGCAACTATCGTGACATAATTATTGGTGATGACAAATCAATTCCAATTCGTGGTTACGGTCATAAAATTTTATCTTTCCCACATCCATCTCTTGTCTTAAAAAATGCTCTTCATGCCCCTAACTTAATTAAAAATTTGGTGTCTGTCCGTAAATTCACCACTGATAAATAGGTTTCTGTTAATTTTGATCCATTTGGGTTTTCTGTGAAGTATTTCAAGACGGGAATTCCTCTCATGAGATGTGATAGTAGGGGCAATCTTTATCCTATCACGCCCGCATCCAGTCTTTCGAGTCAAGCCTTGCCATCTACTTTTTAAGCTCTATCTCCTTCCTTATGGCATGCACGTTTTGGTCACCCTGGGTCATCCATTGTTTCTTCCTTGCATAAAAATAATTTTATTTCTTGTAAGGGTACGCATAGTACTCAAATTTGTCAATCATGTGCTTTGGGAAAACATGTTAGATTATCATTTGTAGCATCTACTTCTCGTACTTTAATTCCCTTTGATATTATTCATAGCGATTTATGGACATCTCCCATTTTTAGTTTTGTGGGCCATCGTTATTATATTCTATTTTTGGATGATTATTCTAATTTTTATGGACCTTTTCGTTAGCGAAAAAATTATAAGTTTTTTCCACATTCTTAAAATTTAGAGCATTCATTCGTACCCAATTCGACCGAGAAATTAAAAATATTCAATGTGATAATGGCAAAGAATATGATAATGGGGTGTTTCGGGATTATTGTGATACTAATGACATATTTTTTCATTTCTCTTGTCCTCATACGTCCTCACAAAATGGGAAAACCGAACGAAAAATTCGTACCATTAATAACATTGTCCGAACTATATTGGTTCATGTTTTCTTACCCCCCCCCCTCATTTTGGCATTATGCTCTACAAATGGCTATCTGTCTTCGTAACATACTTCCTACCAAAGGGTTGGCGAATGCGTCTCCTTTTAAAGTCCTTTATAATAAAAATCATTCGTATTCCCATCTTAGGGTCTTTGGGTGCTTATGTTATCCACTATTTCCGTCAACTACAATTAATAAATTTCATGCCCGTTTTACCCCTTGCATGTTTTTGAGTTATCCGTTTAATCATCGTGGTTACAAATATTTTGATTTATCATCTAATAAACTTATCATTAGTCGTCATGTTATTTTTTATGAAAACTCAATTTCCGTTTGCTAAAATAAGTAGTCCCGTGCCTAGTTCGTATAACTTTTTGGATGACGATGTCTCCCCGTATATTATCCACCATTTATCGGACTTGTCCCGCACCCGAAATCCGCTAGCGGGCCCACTGCCCGCTGGACCTACAGTACTGTCACCTCTGCCCAGTCATCCAGTCACGGGTCCAGCAACTGGGCCGCATATCCAACCCAGTTCTACCCACATACATTTGAGCCGTCTGGAATTCGGTGTTGGGCAGCGCCCATTTACTGCCGGCGATCGTCACCACTCTAATTTTGTGCCAAAATCCACCTAATTCCCCCGAGTCACAGACCGGTCACTCGTAGTCAACGGAGTATTTTTAAACCAAAAAGACATTTTAATCTAAATTCTAATGTTCTTAAATCTCCTCTACCCCATAACCCAGTGTCCACATTAAATAACCCGAATTGAAAATTAGCTATGAACCACGAATATGATGCTCTTATTGACAATAAGACGTGGGAGTTGGTACACCGTCCCTCTGGTGTTAATATTATTCGGTCTATGTGGATTTTTACTCATAAGGATAATTCTGATGGTTCTTTTGCGAGGCATAAGGCTCGTCTTGTAGGTGATGGTAAGACTCAGCAGGTTGGCATAGATTGTGGTGAGATGTTTAGTCCGGTGGTCAAACTGACTACCATTCGCACTGTTCTCAATCTGGCTCTTTCCAAGGATTGACCCATTCATTAGTTAGATGTGAAGAATGTTTTATTACATGGTGATCTTAAGGAGACCGTCTACATGCATCAGCCCTTGGGTTTTTGAGACCTCAAATATCATCATCATGTATGTTTATTGAAGAAGTCCTTGTATGGGCTTAAGCAGGCTCATAGGGCTTGGTATAAGAGATTTGCAGACTATGTTTCATCTATTAGGTTTACTCACAGCAGATATGATAATTCATTGTTCATATATCATCGTGATACCTCTTTGGCTTATATTCTATTGTATGTGGATGATATTATCTTGACCGCCTCTTTTGATGCTTTGCGCAAGTCTATCACGACAATGCTCAGTTCTGAGTTTGCTATTAAAGACTTGGGGCCCTTGAGTTACTTTTTGAGGATTACTGTCACTCGTCATGCAAGTGGGTTATTCTTATCACAAATAAAGTATGCCGCTGAGATTACTGAGCGAGCTGGTATGTCCTCATGCAAGGATCCGACCCACTATCGCAGTCTTACAGGGGCTCTTCAGTATCTTACGGTCACGAGACCGGATATTACGTATGTCGTACATCAGGTGTGTCTGTTTATGCATGATCACAGAGTTAAGCACATAAATGCGTTCAAATGCATTATTCGATACATCCAGGGGACACTTGACTATGGCTTACATTTATATCCTTCGTCGACGTCTACAC
This sequence comes from Anisodus acutangulus, assembly GCA_029783415.1. Classification (NCBI taxonomy): domain Eukaryota; kingdom Viridiplantae; phylum Streptophyta; class Magnoliopsida; order Solanales; family Solanaceae; genus Anisodus; species Anisodus acutangulus. Next base: position 7,807,234 of record CM056508.1, read on the forward strand.
TTGTCTTATATACAGATGCTGATTGGGATGACTGTCCAGATACCAGACGCTTCACGTCTGGCTATTGTATGTTTCTTGGTAATAACTTGGTCTCATGGTCTGCGAAGAGACAGTCTACATTGTCACGCTCTAGTGCAGAGGTCGAGTATCGAGGGGTAGCCAATGTGGTCTCTGAATCCTGTTAGTTACGTAATCTTCTCTTGGAACTTCACTGTCCCATTCAGAAAGCTACCTTGGTTTATTGTGATAATATTAGTGTTGTCTACCTTTCTAGTAATCCGGTTCAACACCAATGCACTAAACACATCGAGATGGATATTCACTTTGTTCGCGAAAAGGTACCTCGTGGACAAGTATGCGTCTGTCATGTCCCTTCCAGGTATCAAATTGCAAACATCTTTACTAAGGGTCTTCTCTCGGTCCTTTTTTGAAGATTTTAGGGACAGTCTCAGCGTACGAAAACCGCCCGCTATGACTGCGGGGGTGTGACAGAATATACCGTGATATACACGGCATATACAGCAGTGTATATCACGGTATTTCATGAGTGTTCCAAACTGTTTTGGCCGTGTTATACACGGCATATACAACTGTGTATATCACGATTTATGGAGCTTAATTTAGTAACTTTAATTTATATTTAATTAGCATTATACACTTATCATAATTGTAAAATTATTGTACAAGTAGAATAAGGTTTTAGGAGTAGAATATGAATAAGATTTTCCTATTATGAAAATTTTAAATTATATATATACTATTTCATTAATGAAAATAATTAAGAGATTATTTCTTTAAAATAACTTACATGTGTTCGTTTACTTCGAGAAGCGTAAATAAATTTTACACTGTTACATTAAGTTAATTTACAATAACAGATAACTTTCCATTTCAAAATCTCATATGATAGCTTGCTAGGTATTAGCTAGTATGGTAACATGTTATAACCGATTCAATAAATTGATATAATAAAAAAAAAAGTAGCGCGGTGCTCGCTATGCGCAGAGTCCGCGGAAGGGCCGGACCACAAGGGTCTATTGTACGCAGCCTTACCTCATATTTCTGCAAGAGGAAGTTTCCACGGCTTGAACTCATGACCTTCTGGTCACATGACAACAACTTTACAAGTTATTCCAATGCTCTGCGTACAATAGACCCTTATGGTTCGACCCTTCTCCGAACCCCGCACATAGCGAGAACTTAGTGCACCGAACTGACTTTTTTTTTTCAATTTATTGAATCGGTTATAACAAGTTACTATACTAGCTAATACCTAGCTAGTTATCATATGAGATTTTGATATGGAAGGTTATCCGTTATTGTAAATGCAATAAATTGATAATGTAGATCAGTGCATATATCTTAATTAAAGATGCTTAAACCCAAATCCTTGTTAAAATGATCAGTTCAGCATGTAATGATTTATCGGTTGAATGTTTGATCGATAGACAAAAGAAGATGGAGGTCAAGTGAGCCAAGGAATTAAATTTTGCTAAGAGTTAATAGTAGAGTGACAAGTCCACGAAAGTGGCAGGAGCAATTAATGATACCTCCCTCGTCTCATAATAAGTGTCATTTTAACTAAAACATACATATTAAAAAATTAATAATAAAATATAAAATTTACTAAACAATCCCTATTTAATAAAAGTAGATTATTTTTCCCTCTTGATTAAGCATGCATGAATAGTAATAATTTATGTCTTAAATAGAAAACTTATCGGTAAATATTTCTTGAAGAAAGAACTTGTCAATTTTTGTCTAAGGGTATAGTAGCAAAAAAACAATAATTTATATCTTGAATTCTCAAAGTGACACTTATTTTGGGACAAATAAAAGAGTATTTTGGAAGACCACAATGCAATCTTTGCTTTTTGCCTTATAATTGGCTAATTATCTGTTTCCTTCCCTAAAAAAGTAGTACTTCAGTACTCTCTCTCCTCCAAAAAGAATGATCCGTTAAAAAAAGAATGATATATTTTTTTATTTGATAATAATTTAATTTTAAATTTTATATTTTATGTAAAATGACATGATCTATAACCAAATAAATATTTTTAATTTATTTTAAATCATAAGATTCAAAGTCTTTCTTTATTTCTTAAAGTGCATGCCATATAAAAGTACATCACATAAATTGTGACGGATGAAATATTATTTTTGCCCCTCTTATTCACTTTCAATGTTTTAATTTTAATATCAGTGGTTCCTCTTTCATACTGGGGAAGTCAGTAACTCAGTATAACAAAAGGATCCAAATTACTTTTAGCTAGACACTCTATGGTAAGTAATTACCTATTAAGTATTTGAAACCATTTTCATCCGCAAACTTATTATGATTGTGCTTAACTATAGTTGGATATACGTAGGTGGTGTTACGTTAGAGGGAAAAGGAAAATAAGCCAGTTAATTAAGATCTTGACTTCTTGATGATATGATGTATCTCTAGAATTAAAAAGGTTTTAGCTTTTAATAGCACTAGTATAAAGGTGTTTATTCTTTTGGCCACTACATCTTGGATTCCCACTAAAAAGCCAGTTAATTAAGATCTTGACTTCTTGATGACATGATTGAAAAGTCTTATGATTAGCTAAGCTATATTATTAGAAGAAAAAAAAGAAAAAGGGTGAAAGTCTATATTCATGGATCTAATACTTAACCAAGGAAATAGTTTAACATAATTCTTTATAATTTGAATATAAAAATGACTAAATATCTATTAGAAATAAAATTAAAAATAATTTTTTGATAGATTGATGTAAAGCTTAAAAGTTAGTACAACGAGAGCTACAGTAAACGAACATCCATGAGACACCCCGCATTTTTGTGGCCCGTGACGTTGACAACATAGTTTAATTCAATGCAAGAAAATAACATTGTAACATTTAATTTATACAAATATTCTGTAATTATCGCCAACTTGCTAGAGTTTCACTTTTATCTTCGTTAAAGTAGTTAAAAAGTTCATACATTTCCAACTTGGTTGCTTTAGCTAAAATAAAGTTCACATCGGTTTATTTTACAATTGTTCGAATTAATCATCGGTTTAGTACCGTGCATGTCCAAAATTAAAGAAATTAAATGACAAAATCTAGTGGATTATTAGAAAAAAAAGATGGCTACTTTTTGTCTTTATACAGATTTGATGGAGGAGCATTGTTGAGGAAATTCAAAGGGAAAAGCATAATGTTTGTTGGAGATTCTCTTAGCAGGAATCAGTGGCAGTCACTTGTATGCCTTCTTTACACATCACAACCCAAAGCCAATTATAATGCAACTAGAGTTGGCGATGTCTCCATTTTCACCTTTTTGGTAAATTTTCTTTTTCCTAAATATTATTTGCAACATAGTTAATTCTCGGAGAACTTTGGTCAATCATGGAACATAGTTGGGGAGAAACTAAATTTAAAGTAAAGAATTCCATTTTGTGCCTTTCACCTTTTGGGTTTAACCATTCAATATCCAAAGTAGAATAATTTCCTTATAGATTCCTTTCATTATTCACAATATATATAGTTGTACAAATATTGATTCCTAATACAGTACGAATCCTAACTTACCTTACAAAGGTTGATTCCTAATACAATTAGAATCCTAAGTTATCTTAAATATACATCTATCATAATTAACAAATATACGGAGAATATTCATAAAATATTCGCTAATACTCTCCCTCAGACGGAGCGGGAGGAGGCCAAACGCTAAGGCTAGATCAGAAGTCGGTGAAGAGTTGTCGCGGTAGTCCCTTTGTGAAGATGTCTGCATACTGATAAGAGAAAGACACGTGTAATATCTTGACCTGACCACGGGCAACCTTCTCTCGCACAAAGTGGATATCCATCTCAATATGCTTAGTCCGCTGATGTTGGACCGGATTATGAGACATATAGATGGCAGATATGTTGTCACAATAGACTATAGACGCCTTGCGGAGTGGACACTGGAGCTCTAAAAGAAGATTTCTAAGCCAACAGAGCTCATCAACTACATTCGCAACATCGCGATATTTTGCTTCAACACTCGAACGGGATAGTGTGGCCTGCCGCTTGGCGGACTATGAGATAAGATTATCCCCAAGAAATACACAGTACCCTGAGGTGGAGCGACGTGTGTCGGGGCATCCTGCCCAATTTGCATCCGTGTAGCCAAGTAGCTTGGTTGGGGCAGAGGGGTATAAATGTAATTCAAAGTCTAATGTGCCCTTAACGTATCTGATAATACGTTTAAGAGTGGCAAAATGGAACGCTCGGGGGTCGTGCATGAACAGACACACCTGCTGAACGGCATATGCAATATCAGGCTTATTGAATGTAAGATACTGCAGAGCATCTGCTAGACTCCGATATAGAGTTGGATCAGAAACTGGCGCACCGTCATTGGCACTAAGCTTGGATTTTGAGTCCACCGGAGTTGGCATAATTTTACAATTTGCCATCTTGGCCTTGTACACTATCTCTTCTGCATACTTACGCCGACACAGGAACATAGTGACTGTAGATCTGGTCACTGATATACCCAAAAAATAACTGAGCTTGCCCAAGTCAATCATAGCAAATTTAGTTTTGAGTAGAGCAATGATTTCATTCTTCAAACCGTCAGATGAGGCAGTAAGAACAATGTCATCGACATATAATAGCAAATATGTAGTGCTGCTACCTCGGTGAAAAGTGAAGAGAGAGTTATCACACCTGCTACATATAAAACCAATCTGCAGAAGATACCTGGCAAAACGATCATACAAAGCGCGGGGTGCCTGTTTCAATCCATACAGTGATTTCCTGAGACGACATACAAACTGCGGAATTGCCGGATGAACAACGCCAGGGGGGTTGATGCATGTATACAGTTTCTTTCAAATCCCCATGAAGAAATGCATTCTTAACATCTAGCTGATGAATCGGCCAATGCATGCCCATAGCAATACTGAGAACAGTTCGAATAGTCGCCGATTTAACAACCGGACTGAATGTCTCACCACAATCAATACCCTCCTGCTGATTAGAGCCATTTGCAACTAGTCTTGCCTTATACCTCTCTAAGTCACCACTGTTTCTAAACTTGTGACGAAATAACCACATAAACCGGATAACATTCACACCAACTGGTCTAGGTACCAAATCCCAAGTGTTCTGCTTGGGTAAAGCGTTAAACTCCTCGCACATGGCCGCATTCCAATTAGAGTCCAGTTTAGCTAGTTTTGGATTCTTTGGAATGTGTGATAAGGTTTGTGTGGAGAGATTGAAGTGAACCTTGGGTTTGAAGATCCCGTGTTATGCACGAGTCTCCATGCGATGAGAGAGAAGCAGTGGGAGGTCGAGGCGAGAAGCTGCATGGGCTGGGGGCCAGTTCTTGGGTGGGAAGCGGCATGGTTGCGGGGAGTTCTTTGGATCGAGGGACAGCGGTGTTCTTTGGAGGTCTGAAAGCTTCGACTAGAGGCAGTATGGGTGGTACATGAGACTCGACAGGGTGCAGCAGGGGTGGTGATTGGGTATTTGACCGAGAGTAGGGAGCTGGACTAGGTGGCAGCATTCTTCTTTGAAGTCGACGACAACTTCTTTGAAGACATCGATAGTGTTGTCGGCCAAAGATTAATTTGGAAGCGGCGATGGTGAGGGCAGAAATTTGTCGAGCAGGTGAAATTTCTTTGTTGGTATAGATTTTGGATGACCGGGGACATACTTGGTTCATCGAGAAAGAAGTAATCGGTGGTCTAAAATTTCGGAGATTTGAAAAAGGAAAGGTTGCCTCGTCAAATGTGACGTGACGGGAGATGATGATTTTGCGAGTAACAATGTCATAGCACAAGTAGCCCCGATGATTAGGAGATAGACCAAGAAAGACACATGGCAGAATGCGAGGGGCAAGTTTGTGAGGTGCAGTGGAGGCTATGTTGGAGGTATCATAAGCATCCAAAAATATGTAGGTGATCATATGATGGTATCCTACGATATAAGATTTCGGTAAAGGTCTTGTTTTGGAGTGTGCTAGTTGGTAAAATATTAAGAAGGGATTCTACCATTTTGACAGCATAGACCCAAAAAGGCGGTGGTAGACAGGTATGAAACAGAAGGGTGTGAACCATGTTATTGATGGTACATATAATTCGTTCAGCCTTTCCGTTTTGGGAAGAAGTATAGGGACAAGAAAAACGGAAAACCATGCCTTGTTTAGAACAGAAATTGTGAAATGCCGAGTTACTAAATTCACGTCCATTATCACATTGGAATGATTTGATAGATTTTTCAAATTGTGTTTTAATGAATTTTTGGAACTCGAGTAATTTTGCAAAAAGTTCAGATTTGAATTTCAGTGGGTAAATCCAGACAAAATGTGAAAAATCATCCAAGAATACTAGATAAAATTTGTGACCCAAAGAGCTAACAATCGGAGATGTCTACAAATCAACATGAACAATATCAAAGGGAGAAAAAATAACATTGTTTGATGACATAAATGGAAGACGAGTATGTCTGCCTAGTAGGCAAGAAAAATAATTATGGACAATTTTCCCATTATTACATTTAATACGCTTAGAAGTCCTAAGAAAAGAAAAATTGGGTCTCCGGGGTGTCCGAGTCTGTTGTGCCAATTTGATGGAAAGATCACCGCAAGGGAAAGAGGTGCTTGCGGTCTAACAGCGGAAGATTGAGTGAATGGGTAGAGGTCTCCCACACTATTGCAGCGTGTAAGAATTTCCCCGTATTGAGTTCTTTCACAGAAAAACCAAAGGGTCAAATTCGACAGACACATAATTATTGCTAGTGAATTTTCTAACAGAGATTAAGTTTTTAATGATGTTAGGAGTGTATAGGACGTGGTTGAGGGAGAAAGGCGGGTGTGGATGTTTGGTGTGTGTGTTACTGTAACCTTCAATTGGAATGTGATGACCATTGCAGACAGTAATAAATTGAGGACACTTTAACCGACGTATGTGAGATAAGTTACCTGACGACGGGGTGAGGTGAGATGTGGCTCTGGTGTCCATGTACCAATTTTTGTCGGGCTGTTGAAGGTTCACGGTGTTGTAGGCCTGGCCCAAATCAGTGGGGGCGGTGCTTTGTCATATTCTTGCATTCTTTGGACCGTGACGGATGGGCTGCTTCTTCTTCTTTGAGTGGGCTGCCTGGTGGCTGGAGACAAGCCCAGTATGCATGTCGACCTAGGCTGCTGGAATTGGGCCCCTGTAGTTGGGTATGGGTTGGCAGGCGAGGCCCAGTTCTGCTGGTTTGGCCATGCCGATTCTTTGCTATCCACCAGCTGGAAATAAATTTGGATTGGTGCCTTGCGGTTCTTCTTTGTCCCGACCAGCCGGTGCGTTGGCCCTTGCCGCGGCCCTTGCCTTTGTTTTTGCGACCTCCGCCGCTGGACTGCTGCTGTTGGTGGGCCTGCGGTGGTGGCGGGTTGGTGTTGGTTGCCGGTGATGCCATCCCGTCAACGGCTAATGCCTTTTCATTTTGTTCCTCTTGTTTGGCACGACGGGTTTCTTCCAACAATAATTGCGACCGTGCCTTGGTGAAACTTGGTAGTGGGTCGGCCTGTTGAATCATTGTTGCAAGAGTATCGTATTCACCTTTCGGTAAATCCGCAACTAATTGGAGTAGCATCTTGTTTTCAGAAACAGATGTCCCGACGTTGGAAAGTTGATCGGCTATGAGTTTTAGTTGTTTCCAATATTCAGACATGTTGTTGAAATTCTCGAGGCGCGTATTGTTGAATTGCTCCTCCAAATACACGGCCCGAGTATTTTTGTTGTCCTGAAATATTTCTTCCAACCGTACCCAAAGTTCACGTGTCGTGGCACCTTTTTTCATGATAGTACACAACAAGTCTTTTGAGATGGTGACGTATATCCACTGTTTGACGATAGTGTCAAGGCGACGCCATGTTGATTCGGCAATATCGGTGGGACGAGGAACAAAGTCATCAATATGGTCGAGCACGTTGTACGCACATGCATGAATATAGAATAGTTCTGTCCACATGGAATATTGACAGTCTTCTTGGTCAAGAGTTATAGGGATAAAATTCTTGATATTTGTGACGGCGAACGCCGGGTGAAAAGAAGACGATGAACGTTGAGAGGGGTTGTCAAAAGTGCCAGTGGAGGAACCAAAATTTGTGGGGGAAGACATGGTGGCTGCCTTGATGCTGTTTCTGCCGAGGGAAAAATATTTTTTTTTCTGTTTTGGCCGAGAAAGAGAAAGAGAAGGGAAAAGAGTAGGGTTTAGGCTTTAGACTCTTCATATCATGTAAGATAGAATAATTTCCCTTAGGGATTCCTTTCATTATTCACAATATATATAGTTGTACAAAGGTTGATTCCTAATACAGTACGAATCCTAACTTACCTTAAATATACATCTATCATAATTATAAAATATACGAAGAATATTCGTAGAATATTCGCTAATAGTACACTTGTCCAATTAATCTGACCTAGCTGATTAAAAAGTAGATAAGCATCAAATGCTAAAGAATACTTTTAGACGTTGAATATGATTTATAAATCAGCAATTACGTGCTTGAATAATAATGTTGAAGTTAATAATAAGCAATTAGTGTATTTCGTAGAAAGGTTTTGATAAATTAACACTTTTGCTACTTAAATGACTGAAATTTTCTTCGAGCTATTTACAAGAAAATATAAATTTGGAAGCATTTTACACTAAAATAAATAACGAATGAGAAAAATAAAATAGAGAGATAACGGAAAGTTATGTTTCAGATTATTTTGAAAATTATAAAAGATATTAGGCAAAGGTTTTGATCAAATAAAAAATACTTACGTTGTAAAATTTTCAGTGGTGAGTGATCAGCTTACGCCTTTTGACTTATAGACACTCTTAGTATTTACCAAATGCGTAAATAAGTCAAAAAGTATTTACTTCCTCCATCTCAATTTATATGATATCGTTTGATTTGACACGAAGTTTAAGAAATAAAAGAAGACTTTTGAATATTGTGGTCTAAAACAAGCCAAATATATTTGTGTAGTTATAGATCATCTCGTCAAGCGTAAAAGATAAAGTTTAAAACTAAATCATTGTCAAATAAGAGATTATGTTATTTTTTTTTGAAATTGACTAAAAAAGAAAATGTGTATATTGAGACCAAAAATATAAGTTAATTTGACCAACTCATAAATTTAATCAAACACCCTCTCAATTTTTGTGTATGAGTAGGTTTCCCAAGGAAATAAAAACACTCCCTACTGTATCCTTTTTGTCTCTATACATGACAAGTCCACCTTGTGATAAATACAAGCTCTTCTTGAGTTTTGGAGGGCTTCATATGTGAAATTGACTGAAAACGAACTGATTCATATAACCATGTAGATAAGAACATTTTATCTTTATAACAAAGCTGTCATCTTACAGAGACATGAGCAAATTGGCTCACGTATCTTATCTAAATTGTTACATCGGTTGCTCAAGTATCTTATCTAAATTGTTAGATCGGTAAGATTAGAATAATTTCCCTTAGACATTTCTTTCATTAATCACAATATATATATAGTTGTACAGAGGTTGATTCCTAATACAATAAGAATCATAACTTACCTTAAATGGTTGATTCCTAATACAATAAGAATTCTAAGTTACCTTAAATATACATCTATCATAATTACAAAATATACTCTGAATATTCGGAGAATATTCGCTAATACTCAGTCGGAGCGGGAGGAGGCCGAACGCTAAGGCTGGATCGGAAGTCGGTGAAGAGATGTCTCGGTAGTCCCTTTGTGAAAATATCTGCATACTGATAGGAGGAAGGCACGTGTAATATTTTGACCTGACCAAAGGCAACCTTCTCACACACAAAGTGAATATCCATCTCGATATGCTTGGTTCGCTGACGTTGGACCGGATTGTGAGACATATAGATGGCAGATATGTTGTCACAATAGACTATAGACGCCTTTCGCAGTGGAGACTAGAGCTCCAAAATAAGATTTCGGAGCCAACATATCTCAGCAACGACATTAGCAATTCTGCGATACTCTGCTTCAGCACTCGAACATGATAGAGTGGTCTGTCGCTTGGTGGACCATGAAATAAGATTATCCCCAAGAAATACACAGTAGCCTGAGGTGGAGCGACGTGTGTCCGGGCATCCTGCCCAATCTGCATCCGTGTAGGAGAGTAACTTGGTTGGGGCTAGAGATGGCAATGGATCTTGGACCCGGTCCGGATCCAGTGGATCAAGATCCGTTTTATAGGATATGGATCTTCAAAATTTGGACCCGACGGATCCGGATCGGACCCAAATCCATTTCTGACGGATCGGATCTGGATCTGGATCTTGTATTTGAGATCCGTATCTGGTCCAGATCCGACCCGTGGATCCGTTTTTTATTAAATATATTCATAACCTAGAATGTAATTTTATAAGTATTTTCTTAAAATTGCTAAGCACATCCTTGCAAGTTTAATTCTCAAAACAAGTTTAATTTATCGCCGCGTTAACTCAATAACCCAAAAATAAATAGGTAACTTCGATAATAAAATCAATGTTATATTAGTGAATGACTAACATCTCCATAGACAAGTAGTTAAAATTATATTCACTTCATTTGTGAAGATTCCAAGCACATGCAAGTTCTGCATTGTGGAAATACTAGTCAGCATTTTCCACAACTATTGTCATTGTCCAACATTTTCAATTAATATCTCACAATCAAAACGAGACAACGAACAAAATATCTCATATGAACATTTCAAAATTGAAACACAGTAAACTGTTAGCTAAGTAAAAATCGTTTGTCAGTTTAAAAAAAATTCTTAGCAAGGCAAATTTTTTTACATGTGGATCCAGATCCGATCCGTGGACCCGGTGGATCCGATGGATCCGGATTTGGATTTGATTTTTATGGACCCGACAGATCTGGATCCGGATCTGAAAACTAGATCTGGATCTGGATCTAGTAGGATCCGGTCCAGATCCGATCCGTTGCCATCCCTAGTTGGGGCAGAGGGGTAGATATGCAGTCCAAACAATTTCAGTGTGCCCTTAACGTATCTGATAATACTTTTGAGGGCTGCAAAATGGGACTCTCGAGGGTCGTGCATAAACAGACACACCTGTTGAATGACATATGCAATATCAGGCCTAGTGAATGTAAGATACTGAAGGGCACCTACAAGACTCCGATATAGAGTGGGATCAGAAACTGGCGCACCCTCAGTGGCACTGAGCTTGGATTTCGAGTCAACCGGAGTTGGCATAATCTTACAATTTGCCATCTTGGCCCTGTACACTATCTCTTCCGCATATTTGCGCTGCCACAAAAATATAGTAGTTGCAAATCTGGTCACGAATATACTCAAGAAATAACTCAGTTTGTCCAAGTCGGTCATAGCAAATTTAGTTTTGAGTAGAGCAATGATTTCATTCTTCAAACCGTCAGAGGAGGCAGTAAGAACAATGTCATCCACATATAATAGCAAATAAGCAGTGCTGCTACCTCGATGTAAAGTGAAGAGAGAGTTATCACACCTAATATAATAAAAATCCTAACTTACCTTAAATGGTTGATTCCTAATACAATAAGAATCTTAAGTTACCTTAAATATATATCTATCATAATTACAAAATATACTGTGAATATTCGGAGAATATTTGCTAATAAGATCTCTCAGTATCAAAATTATAAGTTTGTTATGAACCACATACTTGGCCTTAAAGCCCCGTACGTAATGGATTGTTTTGTTGGAAGTTGGAATCGTTGCTGTTTTTAATAGATTATTGATGTCTTTTATGACCGTGAAAAGAGGGATAAATTCACTAGTAAATCAATAAATAAGAGTGTTGTCTCTCTAGCATTTTTATGAAACGGTTATCACATTTTAATTTTGTAAGCTGGGGTCTTGAATTCGAATCTCACCAACATTATTATTGACAAACTACGTTTACGTGCTTCGCCAAGAAAAATAATCAGACATGTACATATACTAAAGGAAATATAACACTTTCAATATTAATATTGTTAAACAAGGTAATATACCTGTGATATACACTGAATATACAGAAGTATATATCACAGGTATATTGCCTGGCCCAGTTTTCGGTTACTGCCCAACTCTCGTCTAGCAGGATCACGAGGCCCAATCTCGGGAGCCCATCACGGGATTGGTACAAGATATCAATCGTGTATATATGGTATATATATTTGATGTATATTGTAATGTATTTGTTACCTAAATTAGGATTATACACTACCATAATTGTAGAGTTAGAATTATTGTAGAATAAGATTTTGGGAATAGAATAAGAATAGGATTCTCCTATTTTGTAACTTGTATATATATATCTATTCAATTAATAAAAATAATCAAGGAAATTATTTCTTTCAAATATGGTGAGAATTTTCATAGTTCAAACAATATTACTACATGTTTTAAGTTGTCCATGAAAGTGTATAGATGGTTCGTCTTTTATAAATGAACTATATTTGTAATATGAATTTACAACATGTGATGTTCAAGAAGGATGATTTTCTTGATTAATGTAATTCTTTCTTTTTGCAACAAAGTCTTACGATGCCTCTATTTATAAAACTACAATATGAAATGTCAATAATACCATGAACATTGCTATTAATTATTTGGGGGTTAAGGTAATAAAAAAATTGAGAGTTATGAAAATAAAAATCATTAAATTTTTACATCAAATAATATGAATAAATGGAGTAGTAATTAATATTTATTTCTGTACAATAAAAATAGGAGAAATTGTCAAATAATTTCATAAAAATGATATTTAAAAAATTAATTATCTCATTGGTTTCTTCAAATGTTATAGTTTGAAGAATATTTATGTCCTTTTTTTCTATAAACTTATCACATGCTATAAAAGCTCACCCCTTTTATGATTTTTGAATTTCTTTTCTTTCTATTCTTCCTAGTTCCTACTAAGTTCACTTCAGTACTTAATTAAAGTTATAGAATCTCACCCTTTCAGGAATTTGGAGTGCAAGTGATGTTGGACCGGAGTGTGTATTTGGTGGATGTTGTGATGGAAAAAAAGGGCAGAATCTTAAAACTAGACTCAATTGAAGGTGGCAAATTATGGAAAGGAATTGACATGCTCATCTTCAACACTTGGCATTGGTGGAATCGCAGAGGAATCACTCAACCGTTAGTCCATACTTTTACATGACTAGTATATTGGCTTATTAACTTAGCCAAAATTTCACAATATTAGTGTTTTATCTTGCAGATGGGATTATATTAGAATAGGAAGCAAATACTACAAAGACATGAATCGTATGGTTGCTTTTGAGAAAGCCTTGCTTACATGGGCCAAGTGGATCGACACCAACATTGATCCTTCGAAACAATTGGTTTTCTTTCAAGGAGTTTCGCCATCACATTACAAGTAAGAGTAATTAAAAGACACACTAATCTAATTTTCTATCCATAGGAAAAAATGGGTAAACTATTTGTCTGAATCGCTAATTAAGTTTTAGTTAGTATTTCAAAATCATTCCGCCTTAAAATGGCTATTTCTCAATTACATTTCAAATGATAAGAGAGACTTGTTGAAAATCGCCGTTGAGTTTATCCAACCAAGAAAGGCATGAGACTTTTGGGCATTGCTTGGGCTAAGTCAAACTTGGGGATCGAGCCCAGTATTGATATTTTCTATTTCAGAAATGAAATCATATGTGCCCCTGCCCGTCGGTAGTCATCTCGGTAGTAGTCATCATAATGCCGATCTTTCTTCACCATCTTGGGATCATATTCTTCAAAAACACAGTTTTTGCACTCTAGGGAGGGCTAAATATTGATAACCAGTTTGAAAACTGTCAATTCAGACTAACTTTTACCTATCCGGACCTACCCATGAATTCAACTGATTCGATATTTTTAACAGAGTACTAAATTCAAATTTTGGATCCTTCTCTGTTCGTGCATCAAAACAACTAGCTAAGTTTATCAATCTCATCTTTTTTTCCTTTCATGTCAACCAAAAGTGGTACCGATTGGAGTCAACCAGGCTTGAGATCTTGCTCCGGGCAGAGTCAGCCGCTAAGTGGATCGACATATCCGGCAGGTCTACCGCCAGCATTGGCAGTGCAAAAGAATGTATTACGAACAATTAAGAAGCCAGTAACATTGCTTGATGTGACCAATCTTTCTTTATTACGTAAAGATGGACACCCTTCAATTTATGGAATGAATGGAAGAACAGGAATGGATTGTAGCCATTGGTGTCTGGCAGGAGTTCCTGATACGTGGAATGAATTACTATATAACCTTATTCTTTAATTTGATAGCTATTTCGTACCTCATTATATTATATATAATTCTTCAAGCACTGTACAATTTATGGAACCATAGAAAACGAAAAGAATTCATTATTTTGAATTGAGAATATATAATTACTAGACAAATTTTGAGTTCATTGTCTATGTTCGGATCACACAAAAAGAAATCCATGTTACAGATTCTATATATCACTTCAAAACTAATTTACATGCTAGAAGCACATCTCATGAGTTACTCCTATTTCTCCAATAGTTTGATTTGATAGAAAATTGAAGTACGTATGAAATTTCGTTTGAGTCTTGTACTCTTAAATCAAAAGTGTGTATGACATCAAAAAAAAAAAACTTTTGAATTGTGGTCTTAGATGAGCCATGTCATACAGAAATGTCACTAAAGATAAAATGGACTATTGGAATTAAAAATATACTAAATATAAATTAGTGACATTCTTTTTCAAACAGACTAAAAAAATTAAAATATGTAAATTGAAAAGAAGGGAAGTGCACAGCAATTATTTTGTTTTTGCACCCTCAATATATATGAACCACAATTTAGGAAAGAAAAAAATTGTACTCACAAGAAAACGACGATTAAGAGAAGGCTAAGGTGATTTCCTAATGGGGCAAACCCTTGGGAATTGGACTAGAAGGCATATGGCTAATAGTCCTAAATCATCAAGCCCAACAATAACAACATATATCCGGTATAATCTTTCAAAGAATTTCTAATTTTTGGTCACACTATCTCATTCACTGGGTTTTAAAGTATATGAAGGGTAAGAGATTACGAGGTTGAAAATTAAACTTTCACAAAGTTTAAATAACCAATTTATTTAATTAGATACGGAGTGCAAGAATGAAAAGAATATTTTTGGAGTTTATACATATGTGCCCTAACATTTGTCATAATGTTTGCAGGGTTATAATACTTCAGAAATTCTTGCGACATTAAACATGTTAAAATATTTGTGTGCTTATACAAACTTGTTAATAAGGATTAAATGAAAAGTTTAAATTTTTATTTTTAAATTTAAAAAGGAATCATTCTTTTTTAAACATACTAAAAAGAAAATTGTAAACAACTGAGGATCTGTTTGGAAATATTCGCTCTATCTACTAAGGTAGAGGTAAGGTCTGCGTACACTCTATCCTCTCCAGACCCCCACGTTGTGGGATTTCACTGAGTATGTTGTTGTTGTAAAAATAAAATAGGATTACACAGACCGGAACAAAAGGATTTTATTTTTCGAAAAGAAAAAAGGAAAGAAATATCGGCTAATAAGGACATAAAATAAGTACAATTAAGGGACCATGCAATATCATTTGATGAAATGGTCCAAATGTGGAAATAATTAAAGGAACCATATAACTTTGCTTAGAAGTATATCAAATTCAATCGCTGAAACTTCTCTGAAAAACAAAAATCGTAAACATCAAGCAATAATGAGAACATTTCTGCTCTACCTAATAAAAGGTCACTACATAAAGTGAAAATAATTAAAATAATTACCAAAAAAATGTGCTTGGCTCCAACAAAATATATATATATGTCACCCTTGATCCAAATTATGCCTTCATTTTTTTCAAATATTTCCCCCATTTTTCAGATTTTATTTTCCTTCTTCCCTCTTCTATGATGGAAAGTAGAAAATATTTCAGTTTTGTTTGGTTGGTCTATGTTATTTTGTGCCTATATTATCAGTCAACTAGTGCTGTGGTACTACTGAAACATTTCAGTCACTCTAGAGGATCATCAAAATCAAGTAGCTGTGATTTTTTCCAAGGGAGTTGGATTTATGACGATTCATATCCATTGTACAATTCATCAATATGTTCTTTCATTGAAGGACAATTCAATTGCCAAGGAAATGGACGATCTGATAAACTCTATCTTAAGTACAAGTGGAAGCCTACTGCATGTGAATTGCCTAAGTACGTATAGTATCATTAATTAAGTATATATTACCTCAACATTGAGGTTCATTTGCGCTACATTCAAAGGTATATCCAGAATTGTGAGTTTATGAATTTATAGAGAAAGAAGAAATGAGATTCTTACACTGTATAGTTCGCCCACAAAAATAGCCGCAAATGTAAATTTTTTTGTATATTAAACATGTATACTAATGTATAATATGCATATATTATGTAAATAATTAGTGATGTTTTTTGTATTTTTGACTAGCCGTTGTAATTATTTTTGTCCGAACGGCCAAATGTGTTAAAAAGCGCTAGATTATTTATACCTAATAAGTAAATTTTTCAACACAAATATAGGATTTTGGCTAAAGCTATTGAGTTGTGTCCAATCCGTAGCTAAAACTTTAGCTCAGCTCGATTAAATTAAAAATCCTACTTAAAGTTTTATTTTCTTCCTTTTTACTTTTTTGATAGGTTTGATGGATTGGATTTTCTGAGGAGGGTGAAGGGGAAGAAGATAATGTTCATAGGGGACTCATTGAGCCTTAACCAATGGCAATCACTCACATGCATGTTGCATGCAACACTTCCACAGCTCAATTTCACAATCAAGAGAACAGGAGATGTCTCCAACTTTGTTTTCCAGGTAATACTAACAATATAAAATTTCAGGTCACTTGTAGGTAAAGAAATTATAACTAAATATCTATAATAAACATTAGTTGATAATTAACCTAGCAAGTGGTGACTAATATGTTATTACATGCCGGATTTAAGTTATATACCGTGACAATGTAAAAAACTTATGTAGTAGGTTATTCTCCTATTTTTCAAGTTAAAGTATCAGACTTGCTTCGAAGATTTACCTATTATTATATGTGAACTTAATCTTACGATGTAAAAACAATTTTCTATATATTGTTAAATAGATCTGAAACACTTGCATAATCAGTAACCAAAAAAGGAGCACCTTTTACAAATAAAAAATGTGATCGCTTTGAAGTTTTAATAACTATATTAGAACTTCATTTATGAAATTAAATCATATTTGGAATTTTGTGGCAGGACTATAACGTTTCTTTGATTTTATCACGAAATGCCTTTCTGGTAGATTTGGTTAAAGAGAAGATAGGCAGGGTTCTAAAGCTTGATTCCATCCAAAACGGCGACGCTTGGAAAGGTTTCGACGTGCTCATTTTCAATACATGGCATTGGTGGCTCCACAAGGGAAGCCAACAATCGTAAGCTTTTCTTTTAATTTTTTAAATTTTTTTGAGCTAATAATTTAGAGAGAAACTTGCTTTATTTTGTGCAACTTTTTTTTTTAAAAATACCCTCTTCTTTCCTTAATTTGTTTTATCTTCTCCTTATCATTTTTCCTTCTCATTCGGTGTTCGATATCTGTTTAGGGATTAATTTGAATTTACACCTACAAATCCCCGTTTGGCAGTAAAGTGCTCTCTACCAAAGTTGATTTTATTTGCAAATCTCGAACCCAAAATCTCTGGTAAAGAGTGGAGGGATACTTACCACCCCACCATCAGAGACGGAGCTAAAGCTCTAACTACTGATTTGGTAGAACTCTGTAGTTTTGGTCAAATCTCTATATTTGTATATGAAATAGGTTGACTATGTATAAGTAATTTATTTAGAACTTAATAAGATTGAATTTTTCTAGAACCAAACTCATAAACTCAAAATTCTGAATCCCCTTTAGTCATGACCACAACCTTTGGTCATTTCTTTATGCAGTTCTTCACTCACCAAGTGTTGGAAATTTACTAAATGTGGGATTGAGTTTATCCCATCTTTAATGACTTAAATACGTGGGCCCCGCATATCGAAAATAATATTTTTTCGCACATGCCTAATCTACTAAGTGAGTAGATAATGTTAGTGTCAAGTATGGTCAAATTTCGTTAAGAAATGAAAGAAATATTGGTACACAAAGTAAGGTGTTTGAGACATGAAAAGATGGAGGGTCTTTGGTAAAAAATGGCAAATCTCCCTCATTGGTAAAAGAATGAGAGCTTATGTAATATATAAACTCTAAGTTTGAGTAAGGGTTTGGGACCGCAAGGGGTAACCCATGTGTTGTTTAGAAGGGAGATGACCTAGGTGAGCATGGGTTCGGGGCTAAGCCCCACATGTGCGCCGCCGCCGCCCGTCCGGGCACGGGTTCGGGAAACTTTCTTTTTGAGTCCCTGAAATGTTAACTATTTATATTTTAGTCCCTGAAGTTTAATGGTTCTTGAAGACGCCAACAGTCATGACTGTTTGCCTCCCTATGACTGTTTGTCTTCCTTTTCTACTCTTATAAATTGAATGTTTCTTTTCAATTCTTAAGAACAGAAGAGAGAAAAAGAGCACGAAACAGGGAATATAAAACACACAATAAATTACTCAAAGTTTTTCTTTCTGTTCTGTTCGACACACAGAAGCAGAAAATGAAAAGTCTCTTCTAATTTGTTCCAGAAACAAAAAGCAGAAATCCTTCTTCAGCAATCTGTTCTTATTTATTTTCTTTGCTAGAATCAACTGTATTTGCTTTGTACAGTTGATTAGTTGCTATTATCTTGGGAGACTATTGCATAATACCGTAAAAGCATTTATACGAGGCAATTTTATCTTAAAGACAGAAAGACATCTCTCGACTCAGCCTTTCTTTTGTTTAACCTTTCAAATATACTTTACCCCGTTTTTACGTACAATTTTAAGACAAAAGCTTACAATTTTAAGACAAAATTTGTGCTATTTTCTAAGTGTTCGAAAAATGTCTGCCAACAGTTGTGTTTCCATTTGTGGTTATAACTATGGGTTTGGCTTTGATTCTGCCAACTGTTCTGTTAACAGTTCTGTTAACAATTACGTTGGTAGTTCTGGTTCTACTACTGTCAATAGTTTTGTTTCTAGTTCTGCTACTATTGTTTAAGGCACTGCTGTTATTCAAGGAAATATTGATGTCTCTACCACTCCTCAACGAAATGTTGTTGTCTCTGGCGTTGCTCAAAGAAATGTTGTTGTCCCTGCTCCTGACAGTTTACAAAGCAAACGCCAAGGTAAGGTTCTAGATAAAAATTACAACAAGAGAAAGAGACTGAAAATGTTGTTCTATCTTACTGCGTTGAGCCTGTTACGATCTCAAATGGAAAATCTTCCATCTAGTGGGGATGCAATGGACACTCAGTCTAATACAACGACTAAAGTGGGCCAAAGTACCCAGGTCATAAATGACCTGTAGGCCAAGAACAAACGTAAGGCAGAGGCTAACGTTGTACAAGACGAGGGTAATTCTCCGGATCTTGACGACAAGATTGTGGATTTCTCGGCAGTGGTGCTGGAGGCAAATCTAGTGGAGAATCCAAGTCAATGGTGGATAGACACGGGTGCAACTCATCATATCTGCTATGACATTAATGCATTCTCCTTTTACGCCCCTTTCACGGGAAAGAAGTTGTTCATGGGCAACAACGCTACCTCTAAAGTGCAAGGGGTTAGAAGGTTGTCCTCAAAATGACTTCAGGCAAAGATATCACTCTAAAGAAAGTGATGTATATCCCTGACATCCGAAAGAACTTGGTTTTAGGGCCACTGTTGGTCCAAGCTGGTTTTAGGGCCACTGTTGGTCCAAGCTGATTTTAGACTAGTTTTTGAGTCCAATAAATTTATAATAACTAAGAATGGTATATTTGTAGGAAGAGGCTTCGCGTGTGACGACCTCTTCAAAATGAATGCTATGTCTGTAATCCGCTCATCTAATGAAACGAAGCTTTCTACGTACTTGCTTGAGTCTTCTAATCTATGACATCATAGATTATGACACGTTAACTTCAAATCCATTCAAAAGTTAGTAAAGTTGGAATTGTTGCCTTCATTTGACATAAACCCTCAACATAAATGTGAGGTGTGCGTAGAGAAAAAATTAACCAAGTCATCTTTCCACTCAGTCCAAAGAAACATCGCTCCTCTAGAACTTATTCACACAGACATATGTGATTTAAAGTTTGTACAAACTAGAGGGGGGAACAAGTACTTTGTGACTTTCATTGATGATAGTACAAAGTATTGTTATGTTTACTTGTTGAAAAGTAAAGATGAAGCCTTTGAAGCATTTAAACTCTACAAAGCAGAAGTTGAAAATTAACTAAACCTACAGATTAAGGCAATTCGTAGTGATAGAGGGAGAGAATACGTAGCACCGTTTGAAGAATACTATGCTCAATTTGGCATTGTTCATCAAACGACCGCTCTTTACTCGCCTCAGTCTAACGGTGTTGTCGAGCGCAAAAACCGTACGTTAAATGAAATGATGAATGCTCCACTTATCAATTCCTGTTTAGGCCTAAACATGTAGGGCGAAGCGATTCTTACCGCTAATTCAATTCTCAATAGAGTTCCGTATAAGGGTAAGGATAAAACTCCATATGAATCATGGAAAGGAAAAAAACTCACTTATAAATATTTGAAAGTGTGGGTTGTTTGGCAAAGGTCGAAGTACCTAAACCAAAACAGGTTAAAATTGGACCTAAGACTGTAGATTGCATATTCATTGGATATGCAATTAACAATAGTGCTTATCGTTTCTTAGTGTATAAGTCAGTGATACCTGATTTCCACGAGGGTACGATCATGGAGTCAAGGAATGCTGAATTCTTTGAAGAGATCTTTCCTAGAAAGGAAAAATAAGTAATTTCACGCAAACGAAGTTATAAACACGATGCTCAAAACGAGCAAGACCCGAGAGTTTCTGATTATCCGGAGCTAGACGTTCCAGATCTACAGGACTCTGGAGTTTCTGATTATCCGGAACTTAATGTTCTAGACCTACAGAACTTAGGGGTTTCAGAAGTTAAACCAAAGGGCAAAAAGGACAAAAAGGACAAAACCTTTGGTCCAGACTTTCTAACCTATATGGTTGAAAATGAATCGGGGACAATTAAGGAAGCATTGTCAACTCCAGAAGCACCGCTTTGGAAAGAAGCTATAGAAAGCAAAATAGATTCCATCCTGCAAAACCATACTTGGAAAATGGTTGATCTTCCTCCGGGAAGTAAACCGTTGGATTGTAAGTGGATACTCAAAAGAAAGTACAAAGCAGATGGAACTATTGACAAGTATAAGACCAGATTAGTAGTCAAAGGCTACAGACAAAAGGAAGGCCTCGATTACTTCAACATATACTCCCATGTGTCTAGATTAACATCCATAAGAGTATTCATAGCCATTGCAGCTTTGCGTGATCTTGAGATACATCAAATGGATGTTAAGACAACCTTCCTAAATGGAGATTTGGATGAGGAAATATACATGGAACAACCCGAGAGGTATGAGATTCCAGGACAAGAAAATAAAGTATCTCGACTTGTTAAGTATCTGTACGGACTCAAATAAGCTCTGAATCAATGACATGAAAAGTTTGATAATACTTTATTATCAAAAAGTTTCTCCATAAATGAACGTGATAAATATATCTATATCAAAGGGAACTCTAACTCATTTGTCATGATATGCCTTTACGTAGATGACATGCTCATCACCGGAAGTAGTCTTAAGTTGATCTTGTAAACCAAAAATATGTTGAAACAATGTTTCCATATGAAAGATATGGGTATTGCAGATATGATCTTAGGAATTAAGATTTCTAAGACATCTGACGGGCTGGTCTTACAATCTCATTACATTGAAGATGTTTTGAGGAAATTTGATACATTTGACAATTCCCCTATGAAGTCACCAATGGATATGAATCATAGAATTGATAAAAATCGTGGTGCACCCGTATCCCATGAGCGATATGCACATGTCATTGGCAGTTTAATGTACATTACAAACTGCACCCAACCCGACATCGCTTATCCCGTCAATAAGTTGGCTAGGTTCACTCGTAACACTAAAAATGATCACTGGAAAGCGTTAAATCGGATACTACTATATCTGAAATATTCAATGACTTACGAATTACACTATTTAAGATATCCAGCCGTACTGGAAGTATACAGTGATGCAAACTGGATATCTGACATAAAGAATACCAAATCCACCAGTGGGTATATTTTTACAATTGGTGGTGGGGCTATGTCTTGGAAATCCTCTAAGCAAACTTGCATCGCCCGATCCACAATGGAATCGGAGTTTATCGCTTTGGACAAAGCAGGAGAAGAAGAAGAATGACTTCACGACTTCTTAAAGGATATCCCTTGTTGGGATAAACCCATTCCTTCGGTGATGATTCACTGTGACAGTCAATCGGCTTTAGGAAGGGCATGAAGTAATATGTACAACGGCAAGTCTAGACATATTCGTCGGAGACATAAGACTGTTAGGCAGTTGATCACTACGAGTGTCATTTCCATTGATTACGTCAAATCAAATGATAACTTAGCGGATCATTTAACTAAAGGCCTACCCAAGATCAAATATTCTGCATGTCTAGGGGAATGGGCTTAAAACCCAATTAATAAGAATCTTTATGGTGGTAACCCAACCTTACTGACTGGAGATCCCAGGAATTTGGTTCAATGGGAAAAGTAAACTATAGAGGTTAAGTTTAGCGTTTCAATTGAAGTAAGAGCACTTCAGATTACCATTCTTTAAAGAAAGATAACTCCAAAGTCATTCCCGTGATAGACATTAAGTGTTACCTGCATGATGGGTAAAAAATAAGTTTCTGAAACTTTTAATGATTCCTAACACTTGAGAGTGGGGTAGAGAAATATACCTTATAGGAGATCACCTATTTAAGTGCTAAGACATGCCGTTTCAAATGTATGCACTTAAGAATCCAAACGCTGTCCATGGCCACAACGGACAAAACAATAAGAAGAAATGAATAAGGAGAGTTATTGTGTTGATATCATTGTCTTGATTTATGCTAAACACCGACAGTTCAAGACATCGCGTTCACCGCGCAGTAAGTAAATCCGATGGTAATCGACTAAGGAAGGTTGAAAGCCAAAAGCTAACTTTCCTGATGCAATACCTTTCAGCTGAAAGATTGTTGAACCTTGGCACCCTCTGTGCACCAATTCTCTTTCAAGAGTGGATTGTTGGAAATTTACTAAATGTGGGATTGAGTTTATTCCATCTTTAATGACTTAAACACGTGGGGGCCGCATGTCGGAAACATCATTTCTTCACACATGCCTAATCTACTAAGTGAGTAGATAATGTTAGTGCCAAGTATCGTCAAATTTCGTTAAGAAATGAAAGAGATATTGGTACACAAAGTAAGGTATTTGAGACATAAAAAGATGAAGGGTCTTTGGCCAAAAATAACAAATCTCCCTCGTTGGTAAAAAAAATGAGAGTTTATGCAATATATAAACTCTAAGTTTGAGTAAGGGTTTGGGACCCTAAGGGGTAACCCATGTGTTTAGGAGATAGAGGACCTAGGTGAGCTTGGGTTCGGGGCTAAGCCCCACACGCATGCCGTCGCCATCCGCCCGCCCCGTCCGGCCTCGGGTTCGGGTCACGGGGAACTTTCTTTTTGGGTCCCTAAAATATTAACTATTTATATTTTGATCCCTGAAATTTAATGGTTCTTGAAGACGCCAACATGCATGATTGTTCAAAAGAACAGATACCAACAGACATGACTGTTTGCCTCCCTATGACTGTTTGTCTTCCTTTTCCACTCTTATAAATTGAATGTTTCTTTTCAATTCTTCAGGACATAGGAGAGAAAAAGAGCACGAAACGGGGAATATAGAACACACAACAAATTACTCAAAGTTTTCCTTTCTGTTCTATTCGATACACAGAAGCAGAAAACGAGAAGTCTTTTCTAATTTATTCCAGAAACAAAAAGCAGAAGTCCTTCAACAATTTGTTCTTATTTATTTTCTTCGCTAGAATCAACTGTATTTGCTTTGTACAGTTGATTAGTTGTTATTTTATCTTGGGAGACTATTGCCCAATACCGTAAAAACATTTATACGAGGCAATTTTGTCTTAAAGACAGAAAGTCATCTCTCGACTCGGCGTTTCTTTTGTTTAACCTTTCGAATACACTTTACCCCCATTTTTACCTACAATTTTAAGACAAAAGCTTACACCAAGTTCCTCTAATTTAGACCCAGCCATTTCTTTTACGTCTCAAATTGATGATATAATGTTTGCCCCTAACCTTCAACATTGTTGTTAGATAAGTTATGATATTTGGCTATATTTGTTTTAGATGGGATTTTATACAAAAAGGAGATCAAATATATACAGACATGGATCGTTTGGTGGCCTTCAAGGAGGGACTTAAAACTTGGTCCAATTGGGTAGAATCTAATATTGATCCTACCAAAACAAAAGTCTTCTTTCAAGGCATCTCTCCTACACATTACAAGTACGTTTCTTCACTTTCTTTTGATTCTTCAGATTTTTACACTACACAAAAGTTCGATAAAGTTCACAACACAAGATAACCATAATCTTTAATTTTACGAATTTTATCCAGTATATTCATTATATATAATTTGAAATATACACATATGATATATTTATTATATATCAAATATATGGCAATCACAAATGTTTATGGCTAGACAGCTGAAAATTCTTTTAGCCGCCTGGATAAAAAATTTAATATTCCTTAGTTTTTTTTTTTGGTATCCTTTCCATAGGATTGGTAGTAAATTTAGTTTCGTTTATTGAACTAAGCTAACTGTTGCAATTTTAAGAGCTCTCATTGAAATGCAGATCTAGGAATGCTAATTCATATTCTAAGTAACTCTGTTTTGTCTGTTCCTATACCTTTACTTTACATGGTTTAACAGGGTTTGAACACTAAATTAATTAAAGTGCCTCAATTGGCTAGATTACAAATCTTAAAGGTCTATTTTAAACATGTAAAATGAAATTTTAGGACCCTAAGAACCTAATTAATCAAATATTTAAAGTTGGGGGGCGGGGAGGGGGGAATCCATGGCCAAATACGTAGCGTCAAAGGTGTCCTCTTTCCCTCTATCATGAGGTCTAAAATTCATGTATTAAATTTAGCAACAAATACCTTTCAATCAAAAAACGAACGTGCATATTATAATTTCGACGTTTGGGCAGGGTCTAAATCAAGTAATGAAACTCGACAATCAAATCTCATTAAACCTGTAGGGAAGAGATCCTTTTTTTTTGGCACCTTAGGAGGGCAAGGGTGATTAATTGATGATTATAATTAGGACTTAGGAGTAACTCTGAGATTATTGCTTGGTAATTATGTTTTCAAAAGATTTTTAATGGCCAAGCAATGTGGAAATTCTTTAATAATGGACGATGTAGATACTCAAAGCCAAGACCTTTGCATGCTTTGATACTATCTTGAATTATTTGACCATCTTATTTAAAAAATTAAGCTATTAGAAAGTTTTTTAGTTTTACATAATTATGGCTGATTACCTAAGATTTTGGGTGGAATGATGATCTGCTCATTTATAAACTCGGCTCATCTTGACAGACCCAAATTCAACACATCGAAAAATTGGGTTGATTTGGGCTAAGTATGTAGCTCAAATTGACTTATGAGAAATTTTATTAAAACATTAACATAATTTTTTTGTTTGATATATTATATATAGCTATAATAAAGAAGACGACAAAAAGTTCTATTAGTTTTGTTAGATAATGAAATAAAATATAAAAAATCAAACAAAGAAATTAAAACTTAGTAAGTATTGGACGTGTTGAGTCATGGCCCAGTGTATACCCCACATAACCCAGTTCATCTCAACAAACTATGTTATACTAAACAGGATTGGACAATAACTTATTTATTAATGGAAAATTTACATATTTGATCGCTCGACTGAAAATATTTAAATTTAGCAAATATACATAATATATATGTATATTATACATATGTCGATCTTTTTTTTTTAATGAACTATTTATATTAAATTTTTCTATTAATTCAGCTCATTTTAACGCGGATAAAATCAACATTTTTACTTATTTTCAACTTTTATCATGGGACCATAAATCAGTGGGCAAGAGTGGAATGCTAGCAAGGCAAGTAGTAATTGCAATGGAGAGACCCAACCAATTAGTGGCTCAATGTATCCTGGCGGACCAATGGCAGCAGCAACAGCAGTGAAGGAAGTTATAAGCAACATGTCAAAACCAGTGACATTAATTGATATTACATTACTTTCTCAGCTAAGAAAAGATGGACACCCCTCAATTTATGGTATTAATAATAATGTCACAAAGACAAAAAATGGCAATGATTGTAGTCATTGGTGTCTTGCTGGTGTGCCTGATACTTGGAATCAACTCTTTTATGCTCTTCTGGTTGAACAAGACTATTAAAGTGTGTACAATAATAATATTTTAGTCATATTTAGTCTCGTGTAATTATGATATATATAGAATTCCTGTTGTATAAGGATTTCACAGTGTATACCCTATATATATTTTGTATTAATGAGAAAGGCTACCCAAAGGAGATTAATACAATTTTACATGGTATCAAGAGACAATAATCTTTCCCGACCTAAAACATAAATTTTGGCTGCCATTCTCGTCCTTTTATGGCACCGAACTGCCCGTATACAATCGGTATACATCTGATATACGTTGATATACTACTTCCAACCCTTACATTCTACAAACAGTCTTGTATACACCCGATATATCACTACTATACCGCCCTATTTCCCTCCATATCTCTTCAACATGTCGTATACCCCTCGTATACAGTCCATACACGCCGATATACACATGTATACGACTGATATACTTCTCCAGCCATTGCATACTACTCGTATACAACTATCTTAATCCGATATACATCTTGTATAAGACTGATACTACCCCTAATATATATGTCACGACCTTGTATATGGTTATCTTAAGCCGCTATACACCTTGTATACAACTATTTTGTGGCAGCAGCCACTGCGGCAGTGGTGGCAGATGGGAGCAGGCGAGCCACTGGTGGCAGCAGGCGTCCAGCCACTGCCTTGGCACTTAGAAGATGGGCCATATACAACAGGCCCACCCTCAGGTAGCCCAGCAAATCGGACCAGCCCACTCGTTGGGCCTCCATTATTCGGTCCAGCTTCTTGAGGCCCAACAGGGAGTCCAACTTCCTCATGCCCAATTGATTGGAGCCCAATAGTCCGCTCTAGGCCCCCTCCAATCCAATTTGAGCCAGGCTTTCACCATATTGACTTCTCGACAGCCCGATAACGCGTGGTATATGGATACGGGCGCCACGTCTCACCTCACTAATAATTCTGGTAATCTTACTCAACTGCGAAATTTAAAATACTCTGCAGTCTATTATGGTCGGTAATGGTCATCGCATTCCAATTCAAGGATTTGGTCATACTCTTACCCCACCGCCGCATCCCCACTTCTTTCTTAAAATGTCTTTTATGCCCCACATATCATCAAAAATCTAATTTCTGTTAGAAAATTTGCCACCGATAATTCTGTCTCAATTAATTTTGATCAATTTGGATTTTTTGTGACAGACCTCCATACCGGAAAACTCCTTACGAGATGCAATAGTGAGGGGACCTATATCTTTTCCTACTCACATCAGTTTCTAGTGTCACTCCTCCTACCGTTCTAACAACCATATCCCTCTCAACGTGGCATAGTAGACTTGGTCATCGAGGATCTCACGTTTTTTATTCTCTTAGAAACTGAAATTAATCCAATGTAACAAAGGGAACCTTTCTCATAGTTGCTCCTCCTGTCATCTAGGGAAATATGTTAGACTACAATTACGACTTCTATGAGTATTACTTTTTCTCCCTTTGATATTATTCACGTTGATTTATGTACATATCACATAACTAGCAATTTAGGCCACAAATATTATCTGGTATTTTTGGATGATTTCTCTCACTTTCTTTGGGTATACCCACTCAAACTCAAATCTCAAGTGTTCTCCAAATTTGTTGAGTTTCGTACACTGGTTAAAATGGAATTTTAAAAGACATCAAATTGTTTAAATGTGATAATGGTCGTGAGTTTAATAATTCCATATTTCATAAATTTTGTGCTGTTAATGGCATTATCTTTCGTTTCTCCTGCCCTTATACCTCTCCTCAAAATGGTAAAGCCGAAAGAATTTTCCGAATCATTAATAATATGACTCGTACCCTCCTTTTTCATGCGTCTCCCCCCTACTTTTTGGATATATGAGCTAAAAATGGCAGAACACATTCTGATTATTTTACCTACTCGTGCGATTCAAAATAGGACACCCACCGAAATTCTCGACCATCGGATCCCTACATATGACCATCTTAGAATTTTTGGTTGTCTGTGTTACCCTAAACTGACATCCATGCCCCCCACAAATTGGCACCCAGATCTACTCCATGCGCCTTCATAAGTTTTCCGTCAAACCATAGGGGGTACTTGTGCTATGAGCTCTCCATCGACAAAATCATAATTTCTCGTCACGTCACTGTTGACACCCAATTTTGTCCCATCTTTTATGATTTTATTTGTAATTTTTAATATTTTTTCACTTTTAAAATAATTTTAAAATATAGGCATATATGTGTGTATCTTCGTATTATTATTATTATTCGCATATTTTATATCATTTGCATTTTATAATAATCATAAGTTATCCAAAAAATCTATGTTATTTTATTCTCATAAATTGCATACATTTCCTTTTTATTAAGCATTAAACATTTTGCAAATATTATATTTTATTATTATCACGTCGTTATGTTATTTTAAATAATTCACATCTTTTACAAAACAAGAAAAAAAAAAAATATATATATATATATATAAATATGTTTTAATATTAAACCCCTTTTATTTTTTAAATTCCTAACCCATTTCATTTCCCAACCCAATACAATTTCTACCCAACCTAAATTAAAACCCATTTTTCGTCCAAGCCCGATTCCCAAATTTAATTCCCACAACCTTGACTGCTGGCCCAACATCCCTTCCTTTTATTCAAAGCGTCCACATCCCAATTAGCCCGGTAATTAAATCCCCCAATACCAGCCCAAAGCCCACCGGATCGACTGATACGATTCCACTTCCACTTTTAATTCCCCGTTTATGATCCCAATTAAAATCGCCCTCCCCTGACGAAAAATCAAAACCCTCGCCCTGACGCGCACACACCACACACGCCCCTGCGTCGCGCACCCTACCCCGATCGCCATGCGCCCACCACTGCCACGACAGCGAGCGCTTGCCCCAAGAACACGCCCCAAAATCGATTTTGTTCCCGGCTTTATTTTGAAATTTGAATTCGTTTTAAGGGGGTATGAGGGGGTTGGGCGTTGAGTTAATTACCTATAAATACCCACGTATGTTGTTCTTCATTTTGAGAGGATTTTTGAGGATTTTTTGGAAAAAATGATTCAATATATAAACCTTTGTTGTGTTCTTGGTTTCAAGCATTTGGCTTCTTTGTTGTTTCAAGAATCAAGTCGAAAAGGTTTGTTCTCCCATTTTGATTCTACGATTTTCTTCAGCGATTTGGGGTCAGATCGACTGTGTCGGTCGACCGGTTCGGGTAACATTTTAAGAATTCTTGCATTTCATATTTATGTATGTTGGTTATCTGAATTTAGTGTTAAAATTTGATTTGGATCAGCGATTTGGTTAGATTCTTGACCGAATCGGTCAGTCGACCAGATTTGAATTTCAAATTTCTTGCATTATTCTTTGTTGTTATCATTGGTTATGAAATTGATGAAATTATTTGATTAGGAGTTGAAACAACTTGATCCGGTCGGGTCAGCGATCGGTCGGGTCGACGATTCAGATGCATTTCGAAATTCTTGCATTTCATATTCTTGTTATTGGTTATCGAGATTTGGTGTTGAAATCGATTGAGTTTGGATCATTGTCGTCAGATCAACGACCTTGGTCCGGGTCAGATCGATTCGATTCAGATAACATTTCGAATTCTTGCATTTCATATTCTTGTTATTGGTTATCTGAATTTGTTGTTGTAATGTGATTCGAGTTTGGATCATTGTCCGAGTCGGGTCATTTGACTCGGTAGGTCGACGGTTGGAGTAACATTTTGAAATTCTTGCATTTCATATTCTTGTTATTGGTTATCTGAGATTGGGTGT
This sequence comes from Anisodus acutangulus, assembly GCA_029783415.1. NCBI lineage: Eukaryota > Viridiplantae > Streptophyta > Magnoliopsida > Solanales > Solanaceae > Anisodus > Anisodus acutangulus. Next base: position 7,837,480 of record CM056508.1, read on the forward strand.
TGAAATCGATCCGGGTTAGGCTCTGATCGGTCGGTCAGCTGATCAGCGAAAGTCGGTCGACCCGGTTGGATATTTCGAATTCTTGCATTCCATATTTTGTTATTGTTTATCGAATTTGGTCTTTGAAATCGATTCGAGTTTGGATCATTGATCGGGTCGGGATCAACTTGACGGGTCAGACGACCGATTGAATATTTCGAGAATTTGAGAACTTCGGGTGGATATTTTCAGCTGCTCCTTTGCTTTCGTTTCTTTTGGCCTTTGTTTCTTGTTTTATTAATATCGCATTAAAGTAAGCGAAATTGAATCTCGGTAGCGCTTTTCTTTCGTTCCCTTCTCTGTTTTTAGTTTAAGCTGTTTTAGATATCAGGTACAGCGGATATATTGTGTTTATTAAGTTTCTTGTTTTAGATTTCTTGCGACGGATATCATTGTTTTCTGTTTTGAATAAATCTGCGTCTGTTAGGCGTTTGTTTTTCTGTTTGCTCCAGTTTGATTCTTGTTTCTTGTTTTTATCATTTTCTTGTTTTAAAGCTGAACACGCACCTTTCAAACATTGCCTTCTGTTCGATCCACTTTGTTTGACATTCAAATTACCGTTCTACTAATTTCTTGTTTTTTAAACTAGACAGCGTCATTTTGAGGCTGTTTTTCCTCTGCCTGCGTTTTTATCGCTCTGCACGCTCACGCTCTTTATCTGCTTTGTTTACATTCCGATTTAAAATTTCTTGATTTGAACCACGATACTACCTTGGCGATGAAAAATATCCGTCGATTTTGAAGGGCCTCCACAGTTGCAAAGGCGGAAATATAACTTAAGGCAATGATGAAGACTTAAACCTTTATTTCATCCAAGATCAACATGTTTAGTAGCGAGGTGACTAAAATAACCAACAAGTTATATATTAGCAATACGGCGTGATTATAGTGATCTTTTTCTATTTCACCAGAGAGGCGAGCACGTTTAGTAGGCGAGGTAATCAAAATAACCACATTAGTCATATGTTTGCGGCCCACGGCGTGATTGGAATGCTCTTTTCAAAATTTAAGTCAGACCCTCAAGTGATCAAAACATTCACTTGTTTTGAATGCGGATATAGATTATTGTATTTAAGCTGTTTCTGTCGTTTGTTTTTGGCGACTGAGGGATTAGAAGTAAAATAGCGGCGAATTATTCCTCGGAGTTTATTTATTTTATTTCTTTCTTTAATTGACTTTTATCACGCTTTGTATTGTAATATTATTTATCGCACTTATGTAACTATTGAAATGCTTAGAATAGGCAAACTTAGGATTAATTCATAGGTTAGTTTAAGATTTGAAACCGTCGCTAGCTTATTTTATTTGAAGACTAGGTTAAATTCAAACTTAGAAATCCTTCAGCTAGTTTATTTATTTTTAGGCTCGTCACGTATTCAAGATTTTCAAAACAACTTTGTCATCTTTTATTTGCTTTATTAATCATGCGAATAAGTTTATCTTTTGTCAATTTACAATTCATTGATTCCCAAAATTTTACTTCTTTGGCATTATAAATAAATTGTTTTACTATCAATTGTCAAAAACATATTTTTCCAACTCTACATGTATTTCTCTTTAGATATCATATAAATGCATATTTTGAAAAAAAATCTCTACATTTATCTATCTTTTTAAATGCATCTCTTTTCATTAATTATTTGCAAACATCTTTTAACTTCATGCTTCAAACATGCATTTTCTAGCAATAATTAACCTGAGTTTGACCGGATAACCGCAAGTTAGCGGATCTTAAAGGATGCCTAACCCCTTCCCTTTAGGATAATAAAGAACCCTTACCTAGAATCTCGTTAGTTTCGCAGACCATTAAAATCGGAGTTACATTGCAGCATTTAGTTTAATATTTAGGTGTCCTAATTCACCGTAAAAATAATTAGGTGGCGACTCCTCAATCTTTTATCCAGGAATCACCCCCATACGTCTGTGCTCCGCTTTGACCCGAGCAGGTCAAAATAGGGCGCGACAGTCACCTTTGTTGAGTATGTTTTTCCGTTTGACAACATTCAAAAAGTATGAGTCACTAATTATAAATTTCTTCATGATTCGAACACATCACCGCTTGTCCACTAAGCTCTCTGTCATGCTACCATTGTTCCGGCATTAATAAGCACTCTGTCACCACCACCTCTCGCCACTGCCACTGCCGGGGGTCTGTCAGGCAACTCTACGTCTCTGCCACTGCCACTACCTACTGCCGCCACCACAGAACTCAACTTTGCATCTCTGTTACCCGTCTGGTCTCCGTCACCATCACCGCCGATTGCCACTACCACTGGCAATCGACCTAATATCTCAGCACCATCTCTGGTCACCATCCCCAACTATGTGTCACCACCGCATCCCCAACACCCACCCACAACCACACCAGCCACCGAAAACCCACATCGAACCACCATAGTACCACCAACAAACAAGAACATCGGTTCCTCCCCACCACCGACTCCATACCCCATATCGTCGACCTCCGCCAGTCACGATTTACCCATATTGGTGACACCACGCAACCCCGCCACTGTATCCAACTTTGACCCACCTAGATTGGTATAACCCACACCCTTACACAGCCACATAACCCCTATTCCGACCCCACACAATACACCCGACCTGACAATCAAGACCCTTACCCAGCCAGCACCCTTACATCGTATGGAAACCCGTACCCAACACGGGATTTTGAAACCCAAAGTCTAATTTAATCTGTTCGCCCAAAGAATTTCTCATTTTCCCAAAAGCCCAAAATTAACCAAAATGGACCCGAATTGGAATGCGGCCATGTGTGAGGAGTTTAATGCTTTAATAAAATAACGTATTTGGTATTTGGTTCCTCGACCGGAGGGGGTGAATGTGATATGTTGCATGTGGCTTATTCGTCATAAGTACAAGGATAGTGGTGACTTAGAGAGATATAAGGCAAGACTTGTGGCAAATGGTACTAACCAGTATAAGGGCATTGATTGCGGTGAGACATTCAGTCCGGTTGTTACCATTCGCATAGTTCTGAGCATTGCTCTGGGAAAGCATTAGCCGATTCATCAGCTTGATGTGAAAAATACTTTTCTCCATGGGGATTTAAAAGAAACCGTTTACATGCACCAACCGCCTGGGTTTGTCCATCCAGCAGCCCCTCAGTATGTATGCCATCTTCGTAACACTTTATGGTTTAAAACAGGCCCCTAAAGCGTGGTATGATCGCTTTGCACAGTTCATTATGCGTATTGGGTTTACATGTTGCAAGTGTGATAATTCTCTCTTTACTTTCTGTAGAGGCGATGACATTGCTTATTTATTATTATATGTGGATGACATTGTTCTTACTGCTTCTACCGCTGTATTGAAAAATGAGATTATTGCACTGCTCAAAACTGAATTTGCTATGACTGATTTGAGAAAGTTGAGTTATTTTTTGGGAATCTCAGTGACTACATCTGTAGACACTATGTTTCTTTGCCAGCGTAAGTATGCAGAAGAGATCGTGCACAGAGCTAAGATGGAAAATTACAAAATCATATTCACTCCGGTTGATTCTAAATCCAAACTTAGTGTCGTGGATGACAATCTAGTGACAGATCCTACTCTGTATAGGAGTCTAACAGGTGTACTTCAGTATCTCACTTTCACCAGGCCTGACATTGCTTATGATGTTCAACAGGTATGCTTGTTTATGCATGCCCCAGAGAGCCTCATTTTACTGCCCTTAAACATATCATTTGATAAGTTAAGGGCACACTTGATTATAGACTACACCTATACACCTCCGCACCGAACAAGTTATTATCATATACAAATGCCGATTAGATAGGCTGTCCGGACACACGTCGCTCTACATCCGGCTACTGTGTATTTTGGGGAGATAATCTCATATCTTTGTCTGCCAAGCGGCAAGCCACATTATCACGTTCGAGTGTAGAAGCAGAGTACAGAGGCGTTGCTAATGTTGTTGCTGAGATTTGTTGGCTCTGAAACCTTCTTTTGGAGCTTCAGTGTCCATTGCGTAAGGTGTCTTTGATTTATTGTGATAACATGTCCGCCATATGTCTATCTCATAATCCGGTTTAGCATCAGCGAACCAAGCATATTGAGATGGATATCCCCTTTGTTCGTAAGAAGGTTGCTCTCGGTCATGTCAAGGTATTTCACGTGCCTTGTTCATATCAGTATGCAGATATATTCACAAAAGGCCTTCCTAGACAACTCTTTCTCGACTTCAGATCCAGTCTTAGTATCCGGCCTCCTTCCGCTCAGACTGAGGGGGTGTATTAAAGTGTGTACAATAATAATATTTAACCATATTTGGTCTTGGAATTATGGTAGATATAGGATTCCTGTTGTATAAGAATTTCACATTGTACACCTTATATTTTTTTTTTATATTAATGAGAAAGACTTTCCAAGGGAGATTAATATAATTTTACAAAGAAAAATCAATTACTACATGAACAAGTGATTTTATCTTATCCGTTAAAGACTAGATGGACATAGTATTAAATATTTGTACTGATGAAAATAGCAAATACTTAATTTGTAGAATTAGTCGAAGCATACAATCAGCCGACCCAAACACCACAAGAAACATTACTATATGAACAAATTCATTTGCAAGGTTGTATAGATCGAGTATATAGTCCAACTTTGTTTTTCCAGTTATGATTGTAGCCTGAAAATTCTAAGACCATATTCAATGTTTACTCTTGAACTTGAGCAAGCCAAATCAATTACTACATGAACAAGTGATTTTATTCATCTGTTAAAAGTTCGGGGAACATAGTTATTTAGTACATGTATTGATAGGAGATGGTAAATATTTCGTAAAACTAGTCGAGGTACGTACAACTCAGCCGGACACAACGGTTATAAGAAAATACTATATGAACAATTTCTTTTACAGTAGAAACTCTATTAATTAATACTCGATTATTTAATAAACTCTCTTAGATAATATTTTTGGTAGGTTCCGACTCAGGTATAAAGTGCTAAATTAATAATTCGCTAAAATTATAAGATAATACATTTTTATTACCCATATAGACCCCATGTAAAATATAAAATAATAATTCCTTATATACTACATAATACATGAGTGATTTATGAAGACTTCTTGAAAAATGACTCAATTGTCTTTTATTTTTTGTTGAAATCAATGTCACATTGAATCTCATCTCTAATTTTTCTTATTATTGTAAGAACTTCTGGTATTGTTTTCTCATAGCTCAACAAAAAATTATTCAATGTGATTGCCGTTTTAATAGCCGCGTTTCGCGAAGGGGGATCTACTGTAGAACTTTCATCATCATCTTTATCACCTTTATCAGTTCTCATAACGCTCTCAATTATTTCTTCATCAGTCAACAACTGTGCAACTACATTTTCTTCTGGGTAGTTCAGAACATGTTCGACATCCATTGTTTGTGTTAGCATGATTTGATCTTGTGTTTATATAGGAAATATGTTTTAATATCCATAAAGTAGTACATTGAACACAAGAAACATAATAAAGTGAGAGATTGAAGGGTGTTTCATTTGATATAGTACATTGAACAATAATGAAGTGAAAGGGTGTTTGTAAATTGGGTATTTCATTATAAATTTATCTATAAATTAATAAAATATTAATTAATATATAAATTAATAATTATTAATTTATCAATTAATTAATATCTCTTTTAATTAATAAATTTTGATGGCCCCAAAAATATTAATTTATAGAGTTTCTACCGTACACGATTGTACAGTCCAACTACTTCTTCTTCTTCTTTTCCAATTATATGACTGTACAGTCCAACTCTTGAAAGCAAGGTAGTTTAGGAAAACATTCTATAATCAGATGTCTGTTTTCTCCCTACTTAATTATCATTATCAGAATTTCTGAGGTGAAATATTTCAATTATATATATCCAGCTAGCGTACGTGTATAATAATTTTTTTTGGGAATCTGTACTTTTAGTCTTTTAAATATCAATAAATTATGATTTTAGTCCTTGTAATATTTCACTAAATATATTTAATTTTCAATTATTTGAAATGTGCATTTTAATCCTTCTTTGTATGAATTTTCACAAATTTAACGAAATGTTGACCATCACATCATATTTTATGTTAAATTTATCATATTACTTTATATTTGAGGGCGATATATTTCTATAAACAATCTACATATTACATATTTTATGTATAAATGGACTAAAACATACATTATGTTTAAATGAAGGTTAAATGTGTCAATATAATACAAAGACCAAAATAAAAAATTTACCGAAGGAAGAAAAGCGTTATTATCCATAAAAGTTTACACTGTTAAGTCAATGTAATCTATTAGAAAATGACATGATCGTCATAGTCGTAGACATAAAAGTTAAAGTTCTTTTTCTTAATAAACATAAATTTTAGAAGAAGACATGGCATGGTGCTAACAACACAACATGTCCAGTTTAATAAGACATGTCATGGTGCTAATCTAAATATGTTAGACTAATTATGGGGCAATCTCATAATTACCTTCAATTCATTATTCATAATTAATATTGTAATATTTTATAATATCTCATTAATTGGGATGATTATAATTAGCATCTTATATTTTAGGTAGGATAGATTAGTTTTTCATAAACAAACATATTATGATTGTATATATATTGTACTATGAGAATGAAATTAATCAAGGATTCAATTTTCTACATGGTATTAAGAGCCAAAGATCTTTTGCCCTAAACCCTTCTCTTTTCTTTTCCCTTAGCTGACTTCTTCCTTTCTCTTCTTACTAATTTTTTCGACCCCCCCCCCCAAGTTTAGTAGTCATAAACCCTAACCTAAACAATTCCTCAAACGTAAAAACTAAAACAAAGCCTAGCCGACAACTACCCCCTCCCCTCTCGACTAGACTTTGTTTCTCTTCCGAAATAACCCAAACCAACATTTAGGGTTCTTCCATCCACTTCCATCAAAACACCACATCCTTCTCCTCTTCTTTTGATTCTAAGTGGAACCTATGGCCGAAAAACAAAGCTTACATCCCGCTCTTGCCGTTAATAACGTCAAGAACTTTATATACATAACTCTTGAAATGGAGAAAGGGCAATATACCTCTTGGGCGAAGTTGTTCAAAATTTATTGCCGCGCCTATGAGGTAATCAACCATATGATCCCGTCTGAGTCATCATCGGATACCACTACGGTGAACAACAAACTATGATCCCGGTTAGATGCTATAGTCCTTCAATGGATTTATGGCACAATTTTGAATGATATTCTCCATACCATATTAGAGCCGAATTCTACGGCTCAACAGACGTGTGAGCGTTTACCAAACATATTTCAAGATAACAAACTTTCTAGAGTCGTTTATCTTGAACACCAATTTACTAATATTAAATTGGATGACTTTTCCAACATCTTCGTCTATTGTCAGGACCTGAAGGTATATGCGGACCAACTATCCAACGTTGGTTCGCCCGTAACAAATCAAAAGGATGGTCCTTCAGTTGATTGCAGGGTTGAACGAACAATATGATGGAGTTGCTACACTCATTCAACAAAGTAATTTGTTGCCTCCCTTTTATGAGGTCCGTTCGAGGTTGATTCTCGAGGAAACAAAGAAAGCAAAACAAGCATCTTCTGGAGCAGCCACCACCGGAACTGCTCTCGTCTCCACCAACTCATTTTTCACGGATTTGGAGCCCCAAAATTCTGATTTAGAGGGCAATAATAATTGTCAAAATAATGGCCAAAAATGGGGTTCAAACCGTAACAATAAAGAAAAAATAATTGTGGAAAGGGACGAGGCCGGGGCGGTGGCCAAATTACCTGCGGCAGTGGCCAGTCCGGACAGTGGCCGACTGGCAGTAGCAGTAATCAATGGGGCAAGTACCCACCATGGGTCTGGGCCCCACAGTGGGCTGCCCACCATTCCCTTATCCGACTTCATCGTGAGCCAGGCCTCCTCCTTCTTCAAATCACCAACCGGGTATTCTTGGGTCTCGTCCACAACAGGCATTTGCGGCTCAAGCACCGTCCTCAGTTGGCTATGCACCCACAGACATTTAGCAAGCCATTAACAACATAAATATAAGTGTTCTCAAGGTAATCTCTCATCTTATTTTAATATGAGCAATAATAAAAATATTGTTGTCGGCAGTGGCCAGAAAATTCCAATTCATGGTATTGGTCAGGTATTACTACCCTCTCCACACCCACCATTATACTTGAAAAATGTCTTACATGCACCAAAACTAATTAAAAACTTGATCTATGTTAGACGTTTTACCATTGACAACAATGTTTCTGTGAATTTTGATTCGATTGGCTTTTTTGTGAAGGATTTTTATACGGGGATGTCACTTATGAGATTCAATAGCACGGGGGACTTATATCCCGTCACTTTTGTTCCCTAAAATCGCGTGACCAAACCATCAACCTTTGCTGCCATTTCTCCTACTCTATGGCACAATCGGTTGCGACACCTAGGAGCACAAGTTTTTAATAATCTTAGAAAGAATAATTTATTTTATTGTAACAAACTTTCGGACTCTTCTGTTTTCCAAACTTGTGTGTTTGGTAAACATATTAAGTTTTCTTTGCATCATCTACTTCTCATACTTTTATGCCATTTGATCTTGTGCATTGTGATTTGTGGACATCACCAATTTTGAGTTCTGCAAGTCATAAATATTATATGCTCATTCTAGTTGATTATTCGATTTTTTTGTGGACGTTTCTCTTAGGACATAAATTACAAACCTACACCATTTTAAAATAATTTAGTGTTTTTATCAAAACTCAATTTGGCAAAAGAATTAAATGTTTTCAATGTGACAATTGGGGGGGGGGATTCATCAATGCCCAATTTAATGATTTTTGTCACCAGAATGGGATGTCTTTGCGTCTTTCGTGTCCACACACCTCACCATAAAATGGAAAAGCCGAAAGAAAAATTCGAACAATTAACAGTATGATTCGTTCTATTCCTGTGCATTCTTCCACACTACCAAAGTTTTGATACCATGCACTTCAAATGGCCACATATCTTTTAAATAATCTTCCTAGTAAATTGCTTTTCAATGTGTCTCCTACTCAAATGTTGTGTCATCGTCTCCCGTGTTTTACACATTTGAGGGTGTTTGAGTGTTTGTGTTATCTTTTGTTTCCATCAACTATCATTAATAAGTTGCAGGCTCGTTCAACTTCTTGTGTGTTTTTGGGATACCCACAAAATTATAGGGGATATATAAATGTTATGATTGGACGAATGGAAAAATAATTATCTCTCGTCGTGTGGTTTTTGATGAGTCTACATTTCCGTTTGCTAAGTCTCATGTGTCATCCTTACCTTCATATGATTTTTTGAATAACGGAGTACATCTCATTTTACACCACCACCTTGATAACCAAACACAAGTGGAACCAACCCAACAAAATACCCAATATTTTCTGGCCCAACCATAAAATGGCACTGGACTAGAGACCACAACATTATTACCGCTGGTCTCGGCCCAGTCCTGTTTTCGTGGCGGGCAGGCCCAAGTGGGGGAGCCCACTGCTCCCTCAAATGAACCCGTAAACTAGACCAATACCGAATCCCAGCTCAACACCAGATGGGCTACCCGTTTTAACTTGGGCCACTATACACCCCCTCAGCCCATAACAGTACTCGAGACCCATACTACCCAACCAACGACGGAACAACCTCGGACTACTGAAACTCGTGCCATACATGGGATTTTTCGGCCCAAATGTCAGTTTAACCTACTATCCTCAGTTCAACCATCACCACTACCAAAAAAAATACCAAAGATGCCTTGTCCGACCCGAATTGGAAAGCTGATATGTTAGACGAATTTAATGCTTTTATTAAAATAAGATATGGGAATTATTCGTCTAATGTGAACGTCATTCGGTCTATGTGGAGTTTTTGTCATAAAAAGAATTCTGGTGGTTATTTTGCGAGATACAAAGCTCGTCTTGTTGGTGATGACAGGTCTCAGCAGGTTGGAGTCGATTGTGGTGAAACATTCAGTCTGGTAGTTGAGCCAACAACTATCAGGACTGTTCTCAGCCTGACCCTTTCCAAATCTTGGTCCATTCATCAACCGATGTTAAAATGCATTCTTACATAGCCACTTACATAAAACAGTGTACATGCATCAGCCGTTGGGTTTTCGAGATTACTCCCGTCCAAATCATGTTTGCCTGTTGAAGAAATCCTTATATGGTTTGAAACAACCTCCTAGGTCATGGTATAACCGGTTTGTAGGATTTGTTTCCAAGTTGGGATTCTCCCACAACAAGTCTGATCAGTCGTTGTTCATTTATCGGAAGGGCGCTGACATGACATATATACTTCTATATGTCGATGATATTATTCTCACAGCATCATCCACTTCACTTCGCCAGTCTATTATGTCCTTTCTTGCAGCAGAATTTGCAATGAAGGACTTGGGTCCGTTGAATTATTTTCTTGGCATTGCCATCACCCAATATGCAGGTGGTCTATTTCTTAGTCAAAAAAATATGCTGAAGAAATAATTGACAAAGCAGGGATGTCTTCTTGCAAACCGTCACATACTCCAGTTGACACAAATGCGAAATTGAGTAACGTTGTCGGAACTCCATACAGTGATCCTACACATTACCGCAACCTTGGAGGAGCCTTGCAGTATCTGACTTTTACGAGACCAGATATTTTCTATACGGTTCAGCAAGTTTGTTTATACATGCACGATCCAAATGAGGAACATATGGGGGCTATCAGAAGGATTCTGCGGTATGTTAAGGGTACTCTCCATTTCAGACTACATCTGTATAAGTCCTCCATCTCGCATCTTTCAGCCTACACATATGTCGATTGGGGTGGCTTCCCGGACACACGTCGTTTCACTTTCGGTTATTGTGTGGTCTTAGTGGACAATCTCATTTACTGGTCGTCCAAACGACAATCTACACTGTCTCGGTCAAGTGCTGAGACAGAATACCGAGGGGTAGCCAATGTGATTGATGAATCATGTTAGCTCTGTAATCTACTGTTAGAGCTACATTGTCCGATTGAGAAGACAACAGTAGTCTATTATGACAATGTGAGTGCGACTTATCCAGCAATCATGTTTAGCATCAGCGCACAAGACACATTGAAATGGATATCTTATTTGTCCGCGAAAAGGTTACCCGTGGACAAGTGCGCATTCTCCATCTACCGTCTCGTTATCAGATTGCTGACATCTTCACAAAAGGTCTTCTGCGCGTACCGTTTGATGATTTCAGAGACAGTCTCAGCATACGAAAACCTCTCGCTAAGACTGCGGGGACTGTTAGAGTAATTACGGGGCAATCCCATAATTACCTCCACTTCATTATTCATAATTGATATTGTAATATTTTGTAATATCTCACTAATTAGGATGATTATAATTAACATCTTATATTTTAGGTATGATAGATTAGTCTTCCATAAACAAGCATATTATGATTGTATATATATTGTACTATGAGAATGAAATTAATAAAGGAATCAATTTACTACGAAATCTAATATAAAAATCAATGAGAGGACAATTTCCTCTATGGCCGAGGCAGAAGTCAGATTAATACAAGAGTAAATCATGAACGACATTGTAATTGTTGTCTTTATAACAAACAAATTTGCCTTAACAACAGTTTTTACCTCTTGAGAAACATTGGCAAACAATTATATGTAATTAGTTGGTAATCATGACTAATTAAACGATGTCACTTATGATAATTCAATTCAACTAATAGAAGCATACATATAGCCTCATAGGTCATAGCATAATAGGCCTTAGGTGTTAAGAGTAGATTATCATAATTAAATGAATGATTAGCATAGCCTCATAGGTCATAGCATAATAAGCCTTAGATGTTAAGAGTAGATTATCATAATTAAATGAATGATTAGCAAAGCCTCATAGGTCTTATCTAGGAGTGGTAAATGAGTCGTTTGGGCTGAAGTTAGGCGGATTAAGATAGGTTGAACCAAGAATTTTTTTGACAAATGACTATACTTTGATTTTTTTTAGGCATAGCTATATTTTTTCTAGCTATAGTAACATATATTCAAATTTGATTGCATTTCAATTCGGCTGTATTTCATTGAATTCAATTAAGTTATATTCATTCGTAGCTATTTTATAATGTATTCAATTTATTGTATTTAAATTCGACAGTATTCAAACAACGTAAATGCATACAAATATAGGGATATTCAGCCATATTCAGAAATTCAATTTAATCATTTGTATACAAAAAAATCTCCTTCGAAATACAGGCGAAAAATACATTAGAAAACACTCTATTTTACATTAAATAATAACGAATACACTCAAATACACTCAGATCTGAGATACAAGAAATAAAATACGCTTAGATATGAGACAATACATTCAGATTTGAGATACATCGTTCGAGCATTGGGTTTCGCCGGAGCTGGTTTTGGAAGGAGAAGACAGTGAGGGGTGGGCTCGACAGTGGTGGCGTCCAGTGGTTCTCCGACAGTGGTGGTTTCCGGAGAAAATACACTCAGACCTGAGAAAATTCATATCAGATCTGATCGGCGTAGTTGGCGGAAGTTATATATGCTAATTATTTTGTATTTAAAAAAATAAAAAGGGCAATTATTTTTATATGAACTAGAAAAATTATTAGAGTTATTGAGCATATTCGAAGGTTGTTGAAGTTTTAATGTTGAGATTCAAGTGCTAAATTCATTCTAAATCCTTAGTTGTTGATGAGATTTGAAAATGAAAAAAGAATTTCGATCCACCATTGTTGAACCTTGAAAAAGTTTGAAGAACAAAAAAATGAGTTTGTCGAAATTATTGGTTGTTGGCCAAATTGATTACTGGGGTATGATGATGATGATGATGATGATGTGAAGTTGTAGTTGAAAATTGAGCTTGATTAGTGCGGATTTAGCTGATTTTTTGTTAAATTTTGACACCAAAAAATAGATTTGGAGCTATTGAAAATAAGTAATAAAATGGGGACGAAAAGCTCTTGAAAATCAGCTTTGGAACTGACACGTGGCCATTTTCCATTCGTTATACCCTTTTTTTAGTTCCCACGCGGCTGGGAGGTTTGTTTTCACGCAGTGCTCCACGTCAACAATAAAGGTGCAAAGAATTATGAAAAAAAAGTTTAGGGGGTTATAGAACATTCGCAAAGGTCAGGTGTGTCGTAATAAATTGGAATATAGTTCAACGGATAATAGTGTTTTATCCCAAAAACAGATCAATAAATGACTGACACGTAGACAGTAACAAAAGAAAAAAACTAATCTTTACTCGATGTGTAATTCAATTACAAAAACAAAATTCATTGCACCATCGGCAACAGAGATGAGGAAATATAACCTCCAAAGTCTGAGGAGATAAAGAAATCGTTGCCGCAGGCGGAATCGAAGTTTCCGGTGATCAATGCTTACCGAAGTTACAAAAATAAAAAATTAGTAATGCAAAAGTTAAAACCTTGATGAACCTTGCAAATTTTAAATAAATTCCATTGCCCCAATTCCTTCATTTACTTTTTCATTTTGTTCTCCATACTGGATATGAATGATTGAGTTATCAAAGAAATTGGACCACAGAACTTATTGACCACCTTGGAATGTTAAATCCGAGGAAGATAGAGAAAAGGGGGAGGGGGGGGGGGTATCAGTTGGGAGTCCATAATTAAAAAATATTAACGTGATAATCGCGGAAGTGACGGTGTAAGGAGATAATTTATTGCGGCAATAAACCAAATAACATAGCATAGGTAAGTAGGGACGGCAGGGGTACAATTTTATGGATTCCGCATCGCACTCGTCTCAGTTGGGGCGGGTATGTGTATAACTTTAGCGGATAGTAGATGGTATGTATAGGTGATGAATTTGCAGTTATACCCGCCTGCCCCGCATCCAACCCCCCACCCCCAAATCCACCCGCCCGCCCGCCTTATACCGGCCAACTAAAATTTTATTTGTACAATTTTATATTTATCTAAAACTCAAATAATTTGACACATAATTTTAGTAGCTCTTAAGCCCAATAATAATAAATTTTGAAGATATACACTTGGATGGTGGAGAGGGTGTGGATTTAGGAATATATCCGCATAGGCGCGTATAGATGTTGAAAATATATCAGCCACGGATGGCGAGTAGGTGACGGATATAAAATTTTTTGATGGGTACGAATGTGAGGGAAGGATACCTGCACCCGCCCCGCCCAATTGCCAAGAAAAGAAACTTTTGGAGGGGAAAAAAAAGAAAGATCATAAATTTAGTTCATTTCACGCGCCCAAAATGGGTGTAATTCACGTAGTATGTCGTATCACATAATAGGCACATTTTAATAAATGTTCAAATGTCTAATCGAACAAACTTTAGGTTAGACTTTCTCTTTTGTGATTCTTTTCGGGCTTGTCTTTAACGAAAAGAAGTGAGTTAAAAGTCTTATTTATGGCTCAATTTGTGTAAAAAGTCGTAGGGGCCTACACTCTTGAGTAGATTGCCCATGTGCGTAGATGATAAGAGATTCAAAAAAAATTGCAATGATGTTCACTTCTTCCTTCTCTTAGATTTCCACTTTTTGAATTTCTTTAGTGAGGCAAAAATTTCTACGCTTTGACAAAATAAAAAATTGTGATAACTTTAGGGAGCCACATATGTGTTTGGCCTTATAATATGCGAATACGGTTAAATGTTGATGCAAAAGTACAGACGACATCGTACCAAGAAAAAAAAATCAAAAACCAAACAAAGGATACTTCAATATATTTCAATTTATATGTTTTATTTTGATTTTTAATTTATTTAAAGAAGAATCTTAATATTTCAATATGACATGTTACATTATCATACATTTCACATTTTAATTTAAAATCACAAAAATTTAAAAAAAATTATTTTATTAAAATTCATATTCAGTTAAATTATGATACAGAGAAATGAAACAGATGGAATAGAATTATTGAGTCCAATAGATGCGGTCGGAGAAATGAGAGCATTTAATTTTGTATTACTTCTAAGTAGAAGCAAAATCTATTGATTAGGATACTAGATTTTATCCAATTTAAAGAAATCGAATAATTGAAACTCGAGAAAGACTCCATCTACCATCAGTTATGTGTGTCCATGTAAAGTTAAATTTTCATTACTGAAAATAGGAGTATTTGATAGTCTTATTCAAAAGAGTATCTGTTAAGTTATCATTTATTTCTCTCTTAGATGCATCATAAGTCATAATCAATTTATCAATTATAATCAAATGTTAAGAGTTTAACATCGGATATGGAATGAGAACATGAATTTCTTATATGAACTTGGACAATTTTCACCCTACAAGATAACTTTTGGGGGTTGAGTTATGCCCAAAATTTATTCGTTCATTAAACTATTACAAATATTTTCAAAATGACATGTTACATGTCATACCTTTTACATATATTTAATCTAAAATCACAAAATTTTAAAAAATACTTATTTTATTGAAATTTATAATCAATTAAATTGTGACACATGAAATGAAACGGATGGAATAGAATTATTGAGTCCAATAGATGCGGTGGGAGAAATGAGAGCATTTAATTTTGTATTACTTCTAAGTAGAAGCAAAATTTATTGATTAGGATACTAGATTTTCTCCAATTTAAAGAAATCGAAATCATTGAAACTCGAGAAAGACTCCCTCTACCATCAGTTATTTAATTTGCTCATGAATCAGTTATATGTGTGTCCATGTTAAGGGCGGTAAAATTAGTCCAAACACAAATGATCCGTCTAAGGTTTTATGGGTTTGGACGATAGTGATTTTGATGATGAGTTGGTTTGTGCTAGTCCAAGTTGATCCATCATAAATTAACAAGCCAAATAAATCCATGATGGTGGCCAAACTTGACCCATGAAAATACTCAATCTTAACGATTAGAGCTTCACTCTATATTAAATAATTAATTAAAAAATTCTTTTATTGTTTCGGAATAATAAAAATACACCAACGCACCTCAACCACCCACCACACTATCCATCCACCCTACCCCCTCTCCTACACCAACCCCCGCCCAAGCACTGAACCACCCTCACATCTATGCCCCTACCTTGCCTACTCCACCCCACCCCTACCTCCCTACCACCCATACCCACCTCCCACGTACCCATCTACCCCCACCTCCCGCCTCTACCCCATTCTCAAATTTCTATTTTATATATTTTTTTACTTTTATAAACAATTTATAAAAAATATGAAATTTTTTTCTTACCTTCTCCCCGCCCTACCCACACCTACCCCCCTCCACGCCCATTTCATTGCCCCTACCCCATCCTCAAATTTCTATTTCATACTTTTTTTTACTTTTATAAAAAATATTAAATTTTTTCGTACCTCCTCCCTACCGCCCTAACCCCCTCCACCCCCACCCCATCCTCAGATTTCTATTTCATATTTTTTTACTTTTATAACAATATTATTAAAAATATAAAAAAATTCTTACCTCCCTACCCACCCCCACCCCATGCCCTACCACATCCTCAAATTTCTATTTCATATTCTTTTACTTTTAAAAAAATTATAGATAATATGAAATTTTTCTTACCTCCTCCCCTACCCCCTCCACCCCATGCCCTACCCCATTCCTCAAATTTTTATTTCATATTATTTTACTTTGATAAAAAATTATTAAAAATATGAGCTTTTTTCTTCCCCCCCCACCCCCCCCCCCCCGCCCCTCCCACACCACCCCCTAAGTTTTTATTTTATATATTTATTTTACTTATATATAAAATGTTATTAAAAATGAGAATTTTTTCGTACCCCATCACCCAACCCCCTTCCCCCCCTCCTCAACCCCCCACCCACACCCCCAAATTTTCTATTTTTTATATTTATTTTACTTTTATAAATTTTTTGATAAAAAAAGAGAAAAATTTGCTTACCCCACCCGGAGTTTTTATATATTTATTTTACTTATATAAAAATTTTATAAAAAATGAGCAATTTTTCTTACCCCACTATACAGCCCCCCACCCCTCGACTCCTCACCCCTGCCCCACTAACCCCCTTGCCCTCCCACCTATTATTTTATATATTTATTTTGATTTTATAAAAAAAAATCTTAAAAATATTATTCTTATTTTAAAAATAAATATATGAAAAAAATCAAATGTCATACAAAATAAAATAAAATCATAAAAGGTATGTTTGAAATTTGTAAAAGTAATGAGTCAAGTTGGACAAATTGGGTTATGACCTATCATTTAGTCAATCTTAACCTGCCTATCTTAGCCCAAACGGTTCATCTGACCCCTAATCCATGTAAAGTTAAATTTTCATTACTCTCTATCAGTCCATCTTAATCATTCACTCTTTTTACACTTTTAAAACATTGCTTAGGAAAATAGGAGTATTTGATAGTCTTATTCAAAAGAGTATCTGTTAAGTTATCATTTATTTCTCTCTTACATGTATCATAAGTGATAACCAATTTATCATTCATAATTAAATGTTAAGAGTCTCACATATAGAATGAGAACATGAATTCCTTATATGGACTTGAACAATTCCTACCATACAAGCTAGCTTTTGGGGTTGAATTAGGCAAAAAATCATTCCTTCATTAAACTATTACAAATGTTAACTGTGTCCACGTAAATAATTTTATGCAAAAAGGGACAATATAAAGAAGATGAAAGTTTTAAGGTGTTGGCAAATTGACAATAACTCACATATTCACCGGTAATTTGGATCAGAATTTTTAAATGTTAAAATTAATAAACTTAAAAATAAAATACATTATATGTTAGCTATAACAAGTAAAAGATCTAATTGTATAAAAATATTTATACTGATGACATATATAACAAGTTAAACATTAGCTATAACAAGTAAAAGATCTAATATATATATATATATATATAGAAGAAGAAGAAGAAGAAATGTGACAAACGGAATAGAAAGAGAGAGAAAATTTAAATAGTACTCAACCATGAGGCAAAAGGCTCCATAGACGAGTGGAGAAAATGTAGTCCAATTATGTGGGGGACATGGACAAAAACCATATTAAAGATCAAGTTGGATTAAACAAATATGCTAGCCTTGTCATCAGTAGATTTTCGAATCTAATTACAGGATTTAATTATGGTTTCCAATAATTAAGTTCGCATAAGAATTTTATTTATTTTCTTAGAACTGTCGGAGAAAAATATATATTATTGTGGGACCCCATACAATAATTCTAGATACGTGTGTCATGCATGTACGACTTAAAGAAAAAATAACTTAGTAAATAGTATTATCCTTAAACGGGTTATACTAACGTCCTTTTATATTTTAATCCAAATAAGCAAATACATGATCTGTCAACTCCTTATAAAGCTCTAGAGGTTGAAAAAGATTCACCTAGGCTTTAATTATAAATAGATATTGAACAAAATGATAAAAGAAAAATAAATTCTTGAATTTACTCGGTAAAGCTAAAGTGTTGAGTGACAAGAAAATTATACGAAAAACTAACATAAAACAAGGTCATAATTAAAGGACATAAGATTGGAGGGAGAATTACTCATACTTCCTCCGTCCCCAAGATATGTATTGTAACATAATCAACTGCATTTAGATCTGAAATATTAAAGTCGTGGTTAAATATTGTTTTTGGTGTTTATAGAATAAATATTAAAGTCGGGGTTAAATATTGTTAATTTGACTAATAAGAGATTGTTGGTTTACAAAGGATTGCAGGAAACGGAAATTACAAGTAACTGCAAAGTAATTCAAGAACTGAAAATTAAAATAGAACAACAAAACTGAAATTACAATTTTGTTGAAAAAGAAAACTGGAAACTGTTTTTGCTGAGTCGAGTGTGGCACTGTCTTTAAGACAATATTGCCCCGTATGTATCATTTATACGTCCTGGACAATTCGTCTCCCAAGATAAAACAGCAATGGAATAATTGAGCAAAGGAAACTCAAGAGCTACCGTGAAGAATATTGAGTAATGAAATGATGCTTGGAAGTTGTAGGAAGAAACTGTTTTTCTGCTTGTGTATTTTCGTGTTTATCAAGTGTTGCTCAACAATGGTGCAAGGGGTGTTTATATAGGTGAGGGAGGGCTGTTGGACTGCCTCCATAACAGCCATTATTGGCCAAATAATGACCATTATGGAGGTAGTAAAGCCACCAACATAAATGGTGAGAAAGACCAACGGATTGGCCATTATAGGAGGAGTAATTCAGCCAAAATAAATGGCTGAATTGAGTGCTGGATGTTTCTGTTCTGACTGCCCAAATTCTGACTTTCTGGAAACTTCAGGGACCAAACTGTACTTCTGGCCCAAAAAGATAATATTAGAAGACCCGTGAACCGGACGGGCGGCGGTGGCGCGCGTGTGGGCTTTCCTCGAACCGAAGCACATCTAGGTCCTCCCTCCTTTAAACACATGGGATACCCCTTGGGGTCCCAAATCCCAAACCAATTTCGAGTCTTATATACACAACAATTCTTTCTTCCTCTACCGATGAGGGAGAATTGATCACACACCACACTTTTCCATGCTTCAAACACCTTACTTCGTGAACCAATATCTCTTTCATTTCTCAATGAAATTCGACGATTCTTGGCCCTAAGATTATCTACGTACTTAGTAGATCATGCATGTGTGAAGAACCGAATTCTCCAATATGCGTAACACTAGTGTTTAAGCCGTTAAAGTTGGTCGGTCGCAACTCCCGCCAAAAACTAATTTCCAACAGAGATCACATCAAAGAACATACTTAATTCATTACTTAGATTATCTTTTCATGATTAATTACATTAATTTTAAAATTTTAAATTAGTGAAAATAATATTATTGGTAGAATTTTTTATTGTTCCAATTGGATAATATAAACTTCGTTGGGTGATTAATTAGTTGGCTTTGTTGAGATCGTTAACCAATTATGCGTATACGGTATATATATACATGTGACTACGAGTCTCTATTTGGGGGGGGGGGGAGATTCGTACATGACACATAATCCATTAGAAATATAATATATTAAAAAACATTTAGGTTAAACACAAATAATTAAGTTTTGAATATTATTTTCAATTTTGATTTTCATAGGATGGTGATTTATGTAACAGAAAACAAAATTTTGCAATTTGAAGCCTTGTCTTTAATTTAGTTGGCATAGCTACCTCTTAAAAGATATTTATGGATAATAACTATACTTTAAATTAATTACCTAGTATATAGCTATATTATGCATTTAATTACCTACCATTGCTAAATAATATGTATTCATATACAAGAAAAAAATAGTATCAATTATTTCATTCTCACACACAACTCTGTCTCTTCTTCACCTGAATAATATTGTCTCTGTCGCCGCCACCGGAACAGAGTTCCCGCCGGAGAAAGAAACTGCGCGAATTCTTCACCTCTTGTTTAATTCAATTTGCCCTTTGTGATTCGATTCCGATGGTAAGTGGATTTTCATTCATTGTCGACGACATGAATTTAGTATTGTCTCCGCCATAGCCACTGAAAACAGAGTTTCCATTAGAGAAGAAACATTAAAGTTTGGAGGTGGTAATAGGACCCCCGCAAAGATAAAGTGTGTCATAGTAACTTCGGGAATAGTTTAAGGTAATAGTGTCTTATCCCTTTATTTTTCATATCAAAGTATTTGTAATGTAGGCTCTTTATTTTCAAGAGAGATTGTGACTTAGTTGTTCAATACACATTTTAATAAGTGTTGAAGTGACTAATAGGAACAAACTTTTGTTTAGGTGTCAAAATGAAAAATTGTGTCAACTTTAAGGGGCCGCTTATGCATTTGGTCTAATTATAACAAACAATGTGAAGTCCATTATCGGTCGATTAGTAATATACTCCTTGTAATATTACGTTTTCAAAAGTCAAACTATATGAATTTTGATAAATATTTTAAGTTATATTTTTTCATCATATTAATATGAGAAGAATTGCAACTTATAGTATTTTTTGTATAATTTTTTAATATCTAAATTTAATTTTAAATTATTAAATTAATATAATTTAATTTAATTTTAAAATTTAATTAAATTGACTTTGAAAAACATATAAGTATTTTGAGACAGATGGAATAGTTTAATGCTATAAAAGCTAGGTTTATATTCGTTTGTCCCAAGTCGGTCGGGTAAATTGCGTCACCTCCTGCGTTTCAAGATTTGAACCTCCAGCCTTTTTTATATAAAAGAAACCCGTACAGATAACAACTTTAATTTGTTAAAATAAGAAAATGTGTAGCTTTAGTCCTTTTAATATTTTATTTTTTCCTGTTATTGGCAGGGTGGAGCTAAAATATGAGTTACGAATTTGGTTGAATCCAATAATTTTTATTCGAATTCTACAATTGTCTTAAGAAATTTATTGAATATGTATAATTATTAATGAAAGAGAATAATTCTTTGATTATTTTCATTAATAAAGAGGTATATATACATGATATATAATATCTAATTATGGAAAATAAATCTACCTTTTCTAATACAAGACTAATATATTTTTCTAATGCAATACTACTACCATGATTATACTTGTGCAAGAATTCTACAAATATGGTAAATTATATACAAAATCCTCCTAATTGATATATACGGTCAACACCGTGTATATCGTGTCTTTAACACCCCCGCAATCATAACGGGTTGTTATCGTATGCTGAGACTGTCCCTAAAATCTTCAAACAGAACTAAGGAAAGACTCTCAGTAAAGATGTCAGAAATTTGGTACCGTGAGGGGGAATGCAAGACACATACTTGTCCACGAGCTACCTTTTCGCGAACAAAGTGAATATCCATCTCGATATGTTTAGCGCACTGATGTTGGACCGGATTCCCAGAGAGATAGACTGCACTAACATTATCACAGTAGACCAAGGTAGCTTTCTCAATAGGAAATTGAAGCTCTAATAGAAGATTACGCAGCCAACACGACTCACACACCACATTGGCTACCCCTCGATACTCGGCCTCCGCACTAGATCGCGATAAAGTAGCCTGATGTTTTACCGACCAAGAAACATACAATAGCCAGATGTCAAATGTCTGCTATCTGGACATCCACCCCAATCAACATCTGTATAAGACACAAGAGTCGAGACAGAGGATGGATATAAAGGCAAACCATAATCAAGAGTGTCATGTATGTAACATATAATGTGTTTAAGAGCATGCATGTGCTTGTCCATCGGATCATGCATAAATAAACACACCTGCTGCATTGCATAAGTAATATCGGGCCTCATGAAAGTAAGATATTGAAGAGCCCCCTCAAGACTGCGATAGTGGGAAAGATCCTCATAAGGTGTGCTAGAGTTAGCACTCAACTTCGATTTTGTATCAACCGGAGTAAGAGAGGACTTACAATATGATATGCCAGCTCTCTCAATAATCTCAACCGCATACTTCCTCTATGATAAAAATAGACCACCTGCATGACGTGTGACAACTATACGCAAAAAATAACTCAAGGGCCCCAAGTCTTTCATAGCAAATTCGGAATTGAGAAGAGACATGATAGACTTGCGCAGTTTATTAGAAAAGGCAGTCAATATAATATCATCCACATATAACAAAATATATGTCAGAGAAGTACCACGACGATAGATGAACAGAGAATGATCAGACATGCTGTGAGAAAATCCAATAGTAGATACATAATATGCAAACCTCTTATATCATGCCTGTGGGGCGTGTTTAAGTCCATACAAGGACTTTTTGAGCAAACATACATGATTAGGATGATCGGGGTCCCTGAAACCCAAGGTCTGATGCATGTACACTGTCTCCTTGAGATCACCGTGTAAGAAAGCATTTTCCACATCCAGCTAATGAATGGGCCATGCTTTCAAGAGAGCCAAATTGAGAACAATGTGAATGGTTGCCGGTTTGACCACCAGACTAAATGTCTCTCCATAATTCATGCCAACCTGTTGAGTTTTTCCATCATCTACAAGACGAGACTTATGCCTCTCAAAATAACCGTCAGATTTTTCCTAATGAGTAAAAATCCACATAGAACGAATAACATTGACACCAGGCAGACGGGGCACCAACTCCCACGTCTTATTTTCAATAAGAGCATTAAATTCATCATCCATGATCATTTTGCAATTCGGGTCATGAAGGGCAGACACTGGGTTACGTGGCAAGGGTGATTTAGTGACATTCGAATTGAGATTAAAATATCTTTTAGGTTTAAAAATTCCATGTTGGCTACAAGTAACAGGCCCTGGACTCGGAGTAGAATTGGACTGGACTGAAGATTGGGAATTTGGGCCTGCTGGCCGAGGCACTAGACCCGGAAGACACGCAATTGGGCCAGCGGGTAGTGGGCCTGCTGGCCGAGACACTGGATCCGGGATGGATGAATTTGGGCCAGCAGGCAGTGGGTCTGCTGGATGAGAAATCGACGCTGGACTCGGGACTATTGGGCCAACATGCAGTGGGCCTGCTGACTGATTTGGGTCACGAAACTATTCGGTTAAATGATGGATGATGTACGGTGAGAGTCCATCATCCAAAAAATTATAAGAATGAGATACATAATTATACAATTTAGCAAACGTAAATTGAGTTTCATAAAAAATAACATGGCGACTAATTATGATTTTATTAGAAGATAAATCAAAACATTTGTAACCACGATGATTATAATGATAACCCAAAAACACATAAGCGGTAGAACATGCTTGAAGTTTGTTAATTGTAGTGGACGGAAAAAGTGGATAGCATAAACACCCAAATATCCTACGATGAGAATAAGAAGGGTCTTTATGATAAAGATTTTTTAAGGGAGATTGATATGCTAATCCTTTGCTATGAAGTATGTTAAGGAGGTAAGTAGTCATTTGTAATGCATGATGCCAAAAAGAAGGGGGTAATGAGGCATGAGCTAGTAAAGTTCGGACAATATTATTAACGGTACGAATTTTTCGTTCGGCTTTCCCATTTTGTGAGGACGTATGAGGACAAGAAAATCGAAAAAATATATCATTAGTGTCACAGAATTCCCGAAACGGCACATTATCAAATTCTCTTCTATTATCACATTGAATATTTTTTATTTCACGTTCAAATTGGGTATGGATTAATGCTCTAAACTTTAGAAATGTGGAAAAAACTTGAGAATTTTTATAAAAAGGAAAGGTCTACAAAAAATTATAATAATCATTCAAAAATAACACATAATAGTGGTGGCCCAAAGAGCTTAAAACGGGAGATGTCCACAAATCACTATGAATAATATCAAAATGCAAAAAGGTACTAGAATTTGAGGCTACAAATGGTAACTTAACATATTTCCCAAGCGGACAAGAATGATAAATATTAGTACTACGCGTACTATTACATTCAATAAACTTATTATTGTTAAGAGAAGAAATAACAGACGCCCCCGGATGACATAAACGTGCACGTCATAAGGAAGGTGCTAGAGCGGCAAACGTTGATGGTGTGGCTTGACTCGTGGAAGTGGTGGTGGTGGTGATTGGATAAAGCTCTCCCCGACTATTACATCTCATTAGAGGTATCCCCGTCGTGAAATCTTTCACAAAAAATTCAAAAGGGTCAAAGTCAACAGAAACCCAATTATCAGTTGTGAATTTTCGAACAGACACCAAATTTTTAATTAAGTAAGGAGTATAAAGGATATTTTTCAAGGCTAAAGGAGGGTGCGGGGGAGATAAATTTGTGTGACCATAACCACGAATAGGAATTGAATTGTCATTGCCTACAATAATGCCACAATTTTTGCTCAATTTGAAATAAGATGAGAGATTACATGGCGCGGACGTCATATGAGAAGTGGCCCCAGTGTCGATGTACCAATTTGCTTCCGAAGGATTTAATCCAAGTGTATGCATCGCGACTTCGATATCAGTGGGGGTCAGAACTGCCGTTGGGCAGGCAGTAGTGAAGGCCTGTTGGGGTTGAAGCCCAAGCAGGCCATCCTGCTGCTAGTTACCGTGTACTGGCCCAATTGGCCTCTGCTGCTGGAAGTTGGACATGACCCAAGTCGAAGGTGTCGGGCACGGTGGCATGGGCCACTTCCCATTGGCCTATGGCATGGCCCAAGGCCACTGCCTCGCGGCCCAGGTCTGCTACCATGAGTTCAGTGGCCTGGTGCCCTGCCTGTCGCCACCACCCATCAATTTGCCACCACTGTCGTCGTCACCGTTGCCACAATTTTTGCTACTATTTTTCTGATTTTGGCCCTTTTTGCCACCGTCGTTGTTACGGTTTTCACCCGAATTATCCGAGAATGAGTGAGGGTCATCAGACGTGGCTACCATCATGGCGGAATTGGCGCTGGTTGCCGCCTTTTTAGCTAAGCCGTCTTCTTCCAAAGTAAGCGTGGAACATGTTTGGTAGAACGACGGGAGAGGATTACTTTGACGAAGAAGCGTTCCAACTCCATTATAAGCCTCGGAGATGACTGCAACCATCTGTAGAACAAGACGATCATTTGTGATGAGCGCGCCGACATTCTTGATTTGATCTGACAACTTCTTGAGCCTCTTACAATAGGCTGAGACATTCGGAAAATCCTCCATGTTGATGTGGGAGAATTCCTGCTCAAGGGTCACGACACAGAAATTTTTGTAATCCTAAAATATATCACGCAACCTATTCTAAGTTTCCATCGCCATGTCGTCGGGTTCAATAATAGTCTGCAAGAGGCCCGTAGAAATAGTGGAATAAATCCACTAGAGTACCGTAGCATCAAGAGTTATCCATAACTTAGTATCATCATCGGTGGTAGACACCTTCTTCTTGCCTATGTCCGAGGGGATGATGTGATGAAGGACTCGATGAGAGCGTGCGTGAACTTTAAATAATTTCGCCCACGTCGCGTATTGGACCTTTTCCATCTCAAGAACTATAAGGATGTGGTTCTTGATGTCGGAGACTGCAAGAGCATGATGAAACATGTTCTTTGAGGTAGACATGAGAAAAGAACAAGAGAAGAATTAGGGATTTGGAAGAAAAAATTGGGAGAGGGAGGTGTCGGTCGGTGACCGGAAAACTTGGAATCCAAGAGGAGAAAAGGGCGGCGGAAGGTAAGAAGGAATTTTTCCCTAGACTTCTGATACCATGAAAGAAAATAATTCCTTGATTATTTTCATTAATGAAGAGATATATATACATGATATACAATATCTAATTATGAAAAATAAATCTACCTTTTCCTAATACATTTTCCTAATGCAATACTACTACCATAATTACACTTGAACAAAAATTCTACAAATATGATAAATTATATACAAAATTATCCTAATTGATGTACACAGTCAGTACCGTGTATATCGTGTCTTTCAATTAATTTAGAACCCAATAATTTAAATAGATTAAAATCTCGAGTCTATAAATTTTAAATTTTGAGTTCTCCTCTGCTTATTGCATGATTTTATGTTGGATAATAGATCCCAGAAACATGGAATAAATTAAAATCGACTTTGATATTGTAATCATTGTTCTTAAGGAATTTAAGCTTCCCACTTAATTAGTTGTGTTGGAAATTTGCCTTTGGTGGGGAGGTGCGTCCACCTGTATTTAATGACTTAAACACTAGGGTTCCGTATGTTGGAGGCTTTGTCTCTTCACATATGCAAAATCTACTAAGTGAGTAGATGACCATAGGGCCAAGAATCGTCAAATTTCATTGAGAAATGAAAGAGATATTGGTCAACAAAGTAAGGTGTTTGAGGCATGAAAATATGGCGTGGGACAAATCTACCACATCGGTGGGAAAATGAAGAGTTGTTCCCTTTATAAGTCTCAAAATTGGCTAAGGGTTTGGGACCCCAAGGGGTAACCCATGTGTTTGAAAGAGGGAAGACCTAGATGTGCTTGGATTCAAGGCTAAGCCCACACGCGCGCCCGTCCCGTCCGGTCTCGGGCCTCGGGCCTCAGGCTTCTTCTGATATTATATCTTTGGACCCCAAATTACTTAATATTTACAGTTTGGTCCCTAGAGTTTCTGGAAAGCTGAAATTGGGAACGACGGAAGGCAGAAAGTTGGCAGTTGAGGAGTCCCTCCCCTTATGCTATATATTGGAGCCTTTTGGCTCAATTGCAGAGACGAATATATACAACACAACACAGAAACAGAAGAGAGAACAACACAAATTCTGTCCAAAAACGTGAAGCACAAACAGTGGACAAAAACAGAAAACTATTCCTTCATTTTCCATTCTTCAGCAAGTCGTTTCGTGTTTGTTTTCTTCGTTAGAATCAACCTATTTGTTTTGTAGTGTTGATTAGTTGTTGTTTTATCTTGGGAGACTATTGTCCGTTAACGTAAAAGTATATATACGGGGCAATCTTGTCTTAAAGACAGAGAGACATCTCTCGACTCAGCCACAGTTGTAACAATCCAGATTTAGTGTTTCTTGATTTCAGGTTATCAAGATTCAAGACTCAACAAGCTTGCGGCAGTTCTGAATTGCCTATTTATTTATCTTTTCGAACACTTGTAATATTTATCTACTTCCCGTACTGCTTTACATATCTAACAAGTTATTGCAGGAATGGTGGAAGATTTCTCCGGGATTTTATAAAGTGAATGAAATTCGAGTACTTTTCACCAATTAACTCGAATATTTCACAAAAACAGAATTATGATTTGTAATGAGCCGTAAAAGGAAGAAGAGACGAAAAGAAGAATTCATACTGTATTTTGTTTTGGAGAAGACACGGTAATTATAATACTTTTAGGAGTCTGTTAGAATTAATAGACTCAACGCTTATTAACAAGTACCTTTTAAAATTAACAACACCTATTTTAAATTCTAAAACCTGTTAAATAATATTTGAACAATCAATTAAAAAGAAAAACATTTTAAATTAAATAAACAAAAGTCTGATTGGTGACTGAAAAATGTTAGCATTAATTTCGGGCTACTTAATAATATAACCAAAATTTTTAATTCCCCTCCAAAACTTCCCTCAGATAACTCAAACCAAGTAAGACAAAAAATGTTTAAAAACTCTTATACTTTCTTCTATCTTATCAATGAAAGAGATATTTCATTATCTTAAATACTCCCACCAAACACTAACTATTCTAACATTTTACAAATTAACCTTCAAGTTGTCAGATCAAATATAAGTCACAAGGTGCTTACTATTTTCCACATAAGCATGTTCATTTTATAGAGTTCACTTGTAAGAGAAAAATAGTATTGCCCTGTAACAAGGTTTGTAAATACATGGAGTTGTTTTTCGTTTATCAAGAGATAAATAGAGCTGTTACAAAATCTAGTTTGATACATTCTTGGACGAAATTTACAGAATCTGACAAACTAAAAGGTTAAATATGCAAAGATTAAATAAGTGAGGGACTAAGAATTACTTAGGTATGTAGTATAATATATGGACAAATTAAAGATTAGAGTTTTGTAGATTACCAAAAGCACCAATCATCTCACCTTCATAATCGTGCGTGATAATTTACTTGTGGGAAAAAAGTAAGTGAATTATGGCATATTGATCATAGATTACATGTGATTTAAATTAATTAACTTTCCCTTGTGCTGTTTTCGTTTCACAATTTTATTGTCTATAATAAATTACTAAAACAGATCCTTTCATTGACGTGGAGAGCTGAAACAATTACTTAATTATTTTACAATAAATTAGTATGGCCTTTCCAACGTCCTTAATCCAAGAGATCTTATGAAACCTTGATTAGTTCATCGGATTATTATAAATAAAAGACCAAAAAGCCAAGAGAAAAGCACAAACTAAAGCAATAATGGATGATACTGATCAATTTGATTATGGGCAATTAGATCAACTATTAAACTTTTTTTCTTCTTCTTCTACTCCTCCTCCTCTAATTACTACTCATCGAAAGCAAGATTCATCAATTTCATTACAAACACAAAGCTCTAATCTTGTTACTAGTCATCATCATGTGACTAAAAAGAAACTAGTCACCAATAATCATCATGTGATTAAAGAGAAGCCAGTTATAATCACCACTACTACTATTGGTAATTATAATCAAGATCCCCCTAAAGAGAAAGAGAAGAAGAAAGTCTTACGAAGAGAAGTTGAAAGGCAAAGAAGGCGAGATATGGCTAAGCTTTACCAGCGTTTGCGCCTTCTTATTCCTTATAAGTATCTCATGGTAAGTACACCATTATTTACATTAAGATGAGTTTGGTACGATGGAAAACATTATTCACAGACAAATATTTTCATTTTTTGTGAAGAATATTTTTCCTGAAAACTGTTTTCGATGTTTGACATTTTCTGGCAATCAATCACTAGATTATGATTTCCTTTAATAAACATTTCCTAAAAAAATGATTCTTTAGTCATACCAAATGGATTCAGATCTATATCTCGTTGCAAAATGTGTTAACCTATGATGTTTGTAGTCATAAATTGTTAAGAGTACCACAATTTATTTCTTATATGATTTTAGGCAATTTTCACCTAGAGTTAAGCTCAATGTTCAAGAAAAAGAAATTAGAGTCAGCTGGTCTATTCCGATTCTTTGTCAACTTGATAGTGGGCCGGCCCTATATTATATTGTTCACGTTTCAAATATCTAGTCTTAGGAGCTAGGTATGAATGGGTGTTAAGAATCTCTAATTGGTTCCGGAACTAGCATTGTGGTAATTCTTATATAAATCTAATCTTGTCTTTATGATGATATATATAGGGAAAGAGATCAATATCTGATCATCTAGAAGAGATTGTGGATTATGTAAAAGACTTGAGGAAGAACACAGAGGACTTGGAAAGAAAGAGAGAAAGTTTGAAGGAAATGAGAAATGTTATTTGTAACTCTCAATTGGCACCATCAACTTCTTCTATGAAATTAGTTGATAATATTTGTGGCAATGATGATGAGGAAAGAATAAGAGTGAATTCATGCAATGAAGGAGTGGAAATTTCAGTAAAAGGAGGGCTCCCTCTATCAAAAGTGCTTAAGGTTCTTATGAAAGAAGGCATTATTGTTAATAGTTGTGTTTCCTCCACAGTTAATCAAATGCATCTTCACATTATTCAATCTAAGGCAAGATGTTTAATCGTCTCTTTTCTCAACTCTTAATTAATTCACTTGTTTTCTTTTTATTTCTAAAGAGAAATAAGGTAACAAAAGTTAGCTCGAAATCAAGTCGAGAGGAATGAAACCCCGACAACATCTCGCATCACATCTACAGTATAATTGATATATAGTTTAACCAATTTTGCATTTAGTCAAAAGTATCATTTTGAATGGCTTCCAACTTTTATACATTATACAAATTTATGTACGGTCATAATCCTGCTATCCGCCCTTTTTTTTTGAAGGGGGAAATTGCTCAATATATATACGGTCCTAGCAACTAAGTACGAATTAAAGAGAAGACAAAGATAACAAACAATAAATAAATACTCAGGTTAATCATAAGATTGCTTAGCTAAGAGGAAAATTCAAATTAGTAGACATTATTTAACTTATATATACTAAAAATAAGGCAGATTACCCGTTATAACAGGTAAAAGTGACTTGATAGAATAAATACTATTTATATTATGAATATTAATTTCTTTATTTCAGTTTCTATGTCACTATTTTCTTATAAGTTTTTTCACAGAAGAATGATACATATCTATATTTAGAAACAACTATTTTACACCATTTGTTTTACCTTAATGAAAAACTTCTATAGTCACGTAAATGTCATGTCATCTTTAGGTTTCAAAATCTTTATTTATTTATTTATTAAATTTTGTGTTAAAAGTAAATTATATCACATAAATTGAAATTGAGGAAGTAGTTAAACTCTATTAGGCGAATAGAATCCTAGATTGACTTTGTGTTTGTTGAGATCTCAATTATTTTGAGTCTAATAATTATGTGTAGTGACCTCATTGAAATTAAGAACTGATCGAACATGATATGAACTTATTTATGTGCAGGTGAATAAAAGAGGGGACATTGATCTTGCAAGCCTACGATTCAAGTTGACGAGTTTATCTTATTAACTGTCTTCTTTTCTTTTTTTTTGGCCCTTGATCCCTTTGAATATTGTTTCATTAATTGCCTTTTGAGTGGAATGGACTTGTCAATTTCATATATTTTATGTTATCTGATCTTCTCTTTAAAACAAAGAGTTTAAGTCTATGGACTGACGTTATATTTTATATCATCTCCTTATATAAAAGGTAATAACAAATAACTTTGGTTAATAAGGATGGATTGATAATATATAATAAATGATGAATAACTTGTTATATCATGCATGTTAAATACAACCTAAAAATACTCTTAATATGAGTTGATATTGTCTATTTGGACCAAACATGCATAATTTCTACAAAAGACCTCCCACCATTAAGAATATTCAACACTTTATCGGTAACTTCTTTTTCTTTTCTACTTTCATGTTAGATTTTGTTCACGGAAACTCAACCTCTTTTATTTTGCTATTTGTTGCTCTTGTTATTTTTAAGCTTTCCAAACTTAAAATCATTGGTTATATAGAATTATAGAGTGTTGACAAATATCAAACAACCCCCGCGCTTCGAAAGCGAAATATAAATGAAAACGAGGGATCAGATTACATTTATTTACGAGAAAAGGAAAAGAATGGTGCACATTTTTCAGTTGTTGCACTAGACAATAATTGCACCTCAAAATTGTGTTATCCTATGATTGGTACAGATTTTAGAGCTTTTCATAGAAAAATTGACCAAAAGATTGTTTATGTGAAAGAACTTAATTAATTAGCAACAAATCCAAATAATTAGGTTACACCGTTACATCTAGAATAGCTGAAAACCTACTTTTATCTTTTCATACCAAACATACACATGATTACAAAATAAATACAAAAGATACTCCCTCTAGATGTATGCTGGCCACTGTTAAAGCGTGTTGTTCTAACTCAAAAACGACTACAGTATATTAGTAGTGATTACATCACGCACTAAAAAAAGAGTCTGGTGCACTAAGTTTTCGCTATACGCGAGATCCGGGAAAGAGCCGGACTATAAGAATTTATCGTATGCAGTCTTACACTTTATTTCTCCAAGAGACTTTTCACGGCTCAAACCAGTGACCTCCTGATCACATGGTGATTACATAATAATACCACACACTGAATGCATTAAATTCATTTATTGCATGAGTAGAAATCACATAATATTTCAATATTTTTTTATTTATATCTTTGTTCTTCCCGGAGCACATAATTATACTAGTGATGATGAACCTGACAACATCATGCACTCGCTAAATCTGTTCAAGTTTGAATGGGTTGATGGCCCATCTATTTATTGGCTAGTTCATTTTGGGCCAGCAGGCAGCTAGCCGATTTGAGCTCTGGCGACTCGAGATTCTTTCCGAAGGTAACTTACGACTTAGATGGACGTTAAGAAAATGTACGAAAGATTGGAGGTCATTAGGATTGAGAAAATCATCCCTCAACAAAGTTTGACAAAAATCGAATCATACGCTAAGCATTTTGTGTCACGGATGGGATTCACCTCGCAGATTGGGTCACGGAAGAGAAACTATTTTTTAAAAATTTCTGGTAGCATATGCGGCTCCACCTACGATGGCATGTGGCCATATGCGGCCGCATATTCCCTCGCAGATAGGAGGCTGTGACCGAATTAAGATGTTATAAATTCGGTAGAGGCTTCATTTTTGGTCATTTTTTCGAGCCAAACCTATCCTTGAGCTTCTCTAAGACTCCTCCAACATATCTTTAAGGTCCAAAGACAACTCCAAGGTGTATCAACTCAAATTCAACCTTGAAGATCTTATAACTATCAAGAAACATTATTATGGTGTTGTAAAGCAAGCAAGGGTGATAGTGATCTATGAAATGCTTGGATAGAAGCTTGTGGGTTGTTGTATAAGGTAAGTTTAATCCTCTTTTATGTGTGTTTAAGATGATCCATCTATTGGTTGATTTGGTTGGATGACAATCCATAAGATAACACTTGATATTGTGTGAGGATGTTGTTATTGTTGTTGAATTATTGTGGGAATATATCCTTAGTGTTGGATGGATGGAAATCATGGGGGAATAACTGCTTATGATATTGTTGGTATGGTTGATGTTGTTCTTGATTTGGAGAGGGGAAAGAAATGGGGGAGATGATGTCCGATTTGTCATATAGTAAACTTATGATTGTTGGTATGGACCTTTTTTAATGATGTTTGTATTGTCTATTATTGTAGGTGAAGTGAGAAGATGGATTGCATCATCGTCATCGAAGAATTTATTTCAAGGTATGTTAAGGCTCATTCATTTTTTTTCTTCGTATGATTGTTGAAGCGTCGACGTACGATGAAACGTCCGCTAAGAGATATGTTTGCTCCTTACTCTCGAGAGGATTCCATGGTCCTCATTTGTCTCTTATTAGTTTCATGAAAGTTAGAAATTTTGTGTCTTGACTTGTTAGTTCTTGTGAAAGAATGAATAGGTTATGGCTCGTTGTTGGTGTCACGAAGGTTATGGATGATATATCTTGTATGGTGGATTCTTACGAAATAGTAGAAGAAAATAGGTAAGTTATTGTTATAATGATAGCCGGAAGCGTAAAGACTCTATTCTTAGTGGATTAGAAGCTCGCATTTATGGATCTTAGGATGAACGTATTCATGTAAAAAATGATACCTATTGCTTTAAGGTAAAGTGAAAGTTGTCGAGGATAGTCCCCAACTGCTAATCAAGAATGTAACGATCTTACATATAAGTTCATAGAAGGCTAGTATGACTTTTCATGTATTTATGTACGTATGAAACACCTATAGGGGCATGGACATAGTAGTATGGCTTACCACCGGTCTACGGCCGGTTGAGCAGATGAGCATTATTATTGCAGTTGATTTGATATTACTGAGTCCTATTAAGGTCGGGTATGACTGTGTCCCTCTTTAGGGCCGGGTACGATATTGTGTTGACCTTGTTTGGGAAAATATGTATCCATCACAGGGCTACGATCGGATGGGCAGTTATGCAGCTACCACTAGTTGGGCAGTGACGTATCGTTCTTTACCACTGGTTAGGCAGACACGCCATTTACCACCGGCTGAGCAGTATATATCATTATTTACCACCGGTTTAGCAGATGTGTTATTCACCGCCTGTCTATGACCGATCGGGCGGTTACTACTAATTAGTTGGGCAATTGAATGGCTATGGTTACGACGTTAAAGTAGTAGTATGGAAGAAGGTTACAAGGTGGGAAGGATCGTCATGTATATTAAGACTCAAGGACATTTCAGAGATACATATTGATTCATATCCTCCTCTCTTTTACGATTATGTATTATTATATTTTATTTTCGCGTTACATATTCAGTACATTACTCGTATTGATGTCCCTTTGCCTGGGGACACTATTTTTATGCTGCGCAAGTTCGGGTAGGTGAGAAGAGGACCCGCCCTCATATATCGTGTGTAGATATCTGCTTTTGTTGGTGATAACCATTTCCTTCTGGAGTGTTACCGAGTCGAAATTATGTTGGTAGCTCTTTTGATACTTTGGTTATGTCTGGGGCCCTGTCCTGACTTATGTATTTTTTCGACTTTTTCTTAGAGGCTTTGAGACAGATCCTGTGTTTTAAATTTTTTCAGTACGACCTTATCAGCCTCAGTACGTATATATCTGCTATGTTGGGATTTCTGCTTGCAGGATTTCATGTCATACATGTCTTAGTTATTATCTTGAGGCCTCGTCGTCCTAGATAGTTATATCTTTGTGTGATGATATCCATGTGGTTCGCTTGGGTCATCCAGGTGTCGGGTGCCTGCCACCCCACCCAAGGCTAGGGTGTGACAAAAATGGTATCAGAGCAGGTCTGTCCTATGGAGTTTACAAAGTTGTGTCTAGAGAGTCTTGTTTATGACTGTATTGTGCACCACATTTATAAATGAGAGGCTACAAAATATTTTAGGATTGGGTTACCTTTTTTTATTCTAAATCGTTCCACAGAGCTGAGTCTTGAGAACTCAATTACACCTTGTGTCGGTGATGAGTAATAAAAGATTCCTACCAGGATAATGTTTGCGCCAGATGTGCGAGTATTGTATTAAAATCTCCAAAGTGCAAGCATTTGCCTTACTAGTTCATGAAGAAGATGATGAAAGTTGAAAAGTTAAGTATAAGATTCTGGATGTGAGAGGAAGTAAAGGGAAATAGGTACAGAGTACTTGAATGCAAAAGATTATACAGGGGACGATATAAGTTTAAGTGGGACGTTCGAGTAAATGTGATAAGAGACTAAGAATCGCAAACTAAAGTATGTTAATGCAACAAGCCCGTATGCCAAGCAAATCAGGGTGGCGCAACGAAAGTGTAGTGAGTCAGTTCTGAACACGTGACATTTTATCTAGGTAGATGATCCAGGAATTCTTAGTACAAGAAGATGGTCCTTAGGTAAGTTGTATGAAAGATTGCCGAATTGCAAAAGGTATTGAAATGATGGAGAAGAAATGATATGGGAGGCTAAGAGGGGCACAAAGTTCAGATACCATCATCTATTTCAGATTTTAGATATTGAGGACGACATGGATGTGACAGACACAACCCAAACATCAAAATTCCATGTTTAAGGTGAGTTATGTCTATTATACGACTTTGTGGATAACTGTATGGTCAGGTGAGACTGATGTTATGAGGTATCGTGTGATCCTGTGAGGTGATAAATATGTTTTTGGGCCATGTGGCAGGTCGAGATGGTCCCATTTATCAAGGAACTCAATCAAGATTTTTTAGGAATCAAGATTTTAAGCTACGATACCCCAACATTCGAGGACGAATGCTCTTAAGGGGGAAAGGATGCTACACTCTAGAGTTTTGTGCATAAATGAGAGCGTAGTTAGCCGATTTGAGCTCCGGCGACTGGAAATTCTTTTCGAGGATCACTTATGACTTTGATGGATGTTAAAAAATGTACGAAAGATTGGAGGTCATTAGGATTGAGGAAACCATCCCTCGTCAAAGTTTGACAAAAATCGGATAATACACTAAGAGTTTTGCATCACAAATGGGATACACCTCGCGGAGAGAAACAAAAAATTTTGAAATTTCTGGGAGCATATACGGCCCCACCTGCGACCGCATGTGGCCATATGCAGCCGTATATGCCCTCGCGGATGGGAGGTGGTGGCCGACTTAAGATGTATAAATTCGGTGGAGGCTTCATTTTTTTTACCCAAACCTATCCTTGATCTTCTCTAAGACTCCTCTAACATATCTTTAAGGTCCAAAGGCAACTCCAAGGTGTATCAACTCAAATTCAGCCTTAAAGATCTTGTAACTACCAAGAAACATTCATATGGTGTTGTAAAGCAAGCAAGGGTGATAGTGGTCTATGGAAGGCTTGGATGGAAGCTTGTGGTTGTTGTATAAGGTAATTTTAATCCTATTTTGTGTGTTTAATATGATTCATGTATTGGTTGATTTGGTTGGATAACAAGCCACAAGATAGCACTTGATATTGTGTGAAGATATTGTTGTTGTTGTTCAATTGTTGTGGGAATATATCCTTAGTGTTGGATGCCTGGAAATCATGGGGGAATAGTTGCTTATGATGTTGTTGTTGTGGTTGATGTTGTTCTTGATTTGGAGAGGGGAAAGAAACGGGGAGATGCTCTTCGATTTGTCATACAATAAACTTATACTTGTTGGTATGTACCTTTTTCAATGATGTTGGTATTGTCTATTATTGTAGGTGAAGTGTGAGAAGATGGATTGCATCATCATCATCGAAGATTTTATTTCAAGGTATGTTAAGGCTCGTTCCTTCATTTCTTGGCATGATTGTTGAAGCGTCGATGTACGATGAAATGTCCGCTAAGAGATATGTTTGCTCCTTAGTTTCGAGAGGATTCCATGGTCCTCGTTTGTCTCTTGTTTGTTTCATAAAATTTAGAAATGTTGTATCTTGACTTGTTAGCTCTTATGAAAGAATGAATAAGTTACGGCCCGTTGTTGGTGTCACGAAGGTTATGGATGATATATCTTGTCTAGTAGATTCTTACGAAATAGTAGAAGTAAATAGGTATGTTATTGGTATAATGATAGTTGGAAGCGTAAAGACTCTATGCTTGGTGGATTAGAAGCTCGTATTTATGGCTATTACGATGAACGTATTCATGTAAAAAGGATACCCCTAGCTTTAAGGTACAATGAAAGTTGTGGCCCTGTCCCGACTTATGTATTTTGTTGACTTTTTCTTAGAGGCTTTGTAGACAGGTCCTATGTTGTACATTTGTTCAGTACGACCTTATCGGCCTCATTACGTATATATCTGCTAGGTTGGGATTTCTGCTTGCAGGATTTCATGTCATACATGTCTTAGTTATTATACTGACGACTCGTCGGCCCAGAGAGTTGTATGTTTATGTGATGATATCTAGGTAGTTCGTTCGGGCCGTCTAGGAACCGGGTGCCGGACACCCCTCCTAAGGCTGAGGTGTGACAAATTTGACAAAACGTAAAATATTAAAGTTGTAGTCCTTTAAAATACCTTTCCAACGATATAAGGTGGAGCTCAATCGGAGATGTGAGCAAAGAGTTATGTCCATTTTACTGAAGAATGTCTGGGACGCCGGCTAGAATGCGGCCGCATACTCAAAATACTCCGCATTTTAGGCACATTTGACACCGCAAACTCACTCCGCATTTCATGCAGATTTTACAATCTTTTTGGTTCGCGTATGCGACCAGAATGCGGCCGCAAATTTGGAATGTGACTGCATATGCGACGTAGCATTCTCAACTTCGCTGGAAGTGTTTAAAATGGGATTTTCTTGAAATTTTCAATCCCACTTCATTCTTGGCTGACTTTTTTAGGAGAAAAGACCCTAGAACTTCTTCAAACCCTACAATGTGAGTTCCTAACCATCCTATGATTAAAACTCATCAAAATAACAAGGATTAGCACTAGATTATTATTCCAATCCATAGATTCTTGAGAATCAAAGGAAGAATCATTGAAGAGGACTTTTGGAGAAATCTTAATAAAGGTAAGAACTTAACCTATAATATTGTTTATTGAATGAATTGAGACTAGTGTGGGCTATTACAAGTGATTAGAACCCATGGGTAACTCATATGAAAGGAAGAACATGAATGTTGATTTAAAAACTCTAGTTTTCAGAAAGGGTGGGAATTCTAGTAAAAAGGTTTAAAGTTCTAGTCTTTATCATCCTAATTAATTGTAGAATGATTGTTAAACTTAGAGGAATACGTTTGAGCTGGAATCGAGGTATGTCTAGATTTTAAAAATCTTCTTTGATTGTTTGTATACGTGAAACCCTTGTTTGGTGGTTGTTATTCGTTAAACTTATTTTCGATTTGAAGATAATTTTTAGAGAAGGTCATGCTTGTATAGTATCAAGCCCGCATCGAACTTGTTTTGCCTCATTTTGGGATGATTCAAAGTATTTTCTAAAGGTTAAAGGTTTAAACATGTTTCACCGTTGAATGAGCTTTATTGAATTTGAAATTGAAAAGTTCCCTGAACAATGTTTCTAAATTGATCTAAAACTTGAATACCTCTATTATTGAGAAGATGACTTGAGAAGTGAATTTGGCTAACATGTCATGACTTGTACTTGTTTGCATTTGGGCATGTATGGGTAAGTTGTGCTAGTACAGAAGACGATTAGCCATTATGGGTCCTAACGTATCACGTGTGAGTATTGATGTGTCAGTCTAGAGGATGATTGAATTTTGAGGCGTGTAGTCCGGTATATCTATTAATGTGCTAGTCCAGAGGACGATTAGCCTCCATAGGATAAATCCCCAGTGTATCAAATGATTGTTCGTCCGTGAGTTGGCATGTGTTAATTCTTTGGTTGCCTATAAGTTAGCTTATTGATGATTTCGGGTTCGTAAGTGAAATACTTATGGTAAACACTTAATGAATTTAACTTGATGTTGTATCAGATACCCAGTACTTAGACATACCATTGTTATTTTTTATGGTGTGTCAGATAACGTATAAGATCAGGTTCCTGATATGCATATCGGATAGGACTTGTTGCTTTCTGGATCACTTGGTGATCCCACATACTTGTTCGTGGGGGCACTGCCCCATCTTTATTTATCTATTTATTTCATTTCAGGGCTGCGTCCCGAAGTTAGATACTCATTTATTTATCTTAGAAGCTCCATAGATAGTTTTCAGATTTTGGGTAGATGTTTAAAGACTCGCATGACTTGATGAGGCCTTACTACGTTTCATGATTTAATATCTATATTACATTTCCAATGATTTTATTAAGTTGAGCATGTTTATGTTTTAAGCTTTATACGACTTGTTATAAATAGATGACGAATTAGAATGATTGTTCAAATATTTTATAAGGTGCTTCCGGTGTTGTTCATAGCATTGGATGCATGTTACGTCCAGGATCGGGTTTGGGGCGTCACAAACTTGGTATTAGAGTTTAGGTTTAGAAGTGTCCTAAGAATTATCTGTAGAGTTGTGTCATCTTCTTTATGCAAATTGGCTACTTGTATAGAGGAATGACTACTAGAATATTTTTTTAGGTGTTTCTCACTTTTCTTGATTCTAGATTGTGCTATAAAGCTTGAATTTCTTTAGGATCGTTCTAACGTATTCGTTAAATTTGTGCCTCGTAGAAATTTCAATTCGTGTGGGAGCTACTAATCTAGGAATCAATATTGCTTCGGATTCATCATCTGGTGGAAAACCCACCCGGGTCCCTAACCCCGCCGCTACTAAGGTCAATATTGAGGTTGATCATGACAATGGAAATTAAGCACCATCTCCTTCTCCACCTGCCCTTTTAGCCCTGCTGAAGGTGTAACTGGTATCAGATTGATGCAGATTGCGATCTACATGTTCACCACTCTGGTGGCGTTCCAACAACAATGTGGGGGTGTAGATCCAACACTTAGTGGAGGAGGAAGACTTAAGAACTTTTTAGGGTTGAATCCGCCCAAGTTCTTTGGTTCGAGAGAGAAAGATGATCCCAGTACTTTATGGATGAGACATTCAAGGCCCTAAGGGCAATGAATGCCCATAGATCAGAAGTTGTGGAATTCGCAGCATATCAGTTGAAGGATGTTACTCATGTTTGGTTTGAAATGTGGGAGGCTAAGCGAGGTATCAATGCTCTGACTCCTACTTGGCCTGAATTCGAGAGGGCATTTATGGAGAGGTTTTTGTTTGATGAGGAGCGGTTTGCTTTAGATACTAAGTTTGAGAAAATCGATCAGGGCACTATGTATGTTCGTGAGTATAGTTTGAAGTTTACCCATCTAGAAAGATATGTTATATACACGATTCCGACTAAGAAAAATAAGTTGATTAGGTTTGTACGTGGTCTGATGCCACATATTAAGTCTCAATGTGATGCTGCTATTATGTCTCCTACTTGTACATTTTCATCCTTGGTTGGGTTCACTGAATAGAAAGAGAACTGGAAGGGTGAAGAGAGGTTAGAAAGGGAACAAAATAAGAAGGCCAGGTATGCGGGTGGTTTCAGTAGTTCATATAATGAGACACAAATGAGAGGGTACTATGCACCTGCTCAGTCTGGCGCCTACTCTAATGCAAGTGTTCTGTCAGGCAGACAAGACCATCAGAATAACAATCAGAATAGATATTCACAAAGTGGTAACCGACATTCGTCCGGATGAGAGGATCGTATTTGTCATCACTGTGGTACAAGGGAGCATATCAAGAAAGATTGCAGGAAATGGTTGTGCGAAATGGCTAACTCTTCTGTCCAGAGAAATAATCCGGCTATGTGTGTTGCTTCTAAGTATCCACATGCTGTTAATTCTAACAACGCTCCTAATGCTCGTGGTAATGGAACTGGCAAAGCGGTTGCTAACACCACTAATTGGGGACAAGCTTGACTTTATAGTTTGGCTCGTAGAGAGGCAACTGAAGCCTCAGATGATGTGGTATTCTCACTATTGCTCTTTTGATACGTATTCGTTGATTGATCCAAGCTTAAATATTTCCTTTGTGACAGCATATTTTTCTCTTGACTTCGGAGTAGAGCCCGAATTATTATTAGAACCCTTTTCTATCGATACCCCTGCTCGTGTTCGTGTTATTGCTTCTAGAGTCTATAGAAATTATATGGTGGTAGTTAAGGTCGTGAAAGTATAGGTGATTTGTTTGAACTAGAGATGGTATATTTTTATGTGATCATGAGGATGGATTGGCTATCCACGTGCTATGCCAATGTTAATTGTCACTATAAGTTAGTTCGTTTTTCATTCCCTAATGAACCAGTTATTGTGTGGAAAGGTGAAATTCCTAAGCCTCAAGGTAGGCTTATTTCTTATCTTAAGGCTCATAAAATGATCTCGAATGGTGTATTTATCATCTAGTAGCTGTCAATGATACTCAAGTCGTAATACCTGAATTGTAGTCTGTAACCATAGTTAATGAATTTCCTGAAGTATTTTCAGAGGATCTTCCAAGTATTCCGCCTGATAGAGTTATTGATTTTGGGATTGATGCCATTCCCCATACTCAACCGATCTCTATCCCATAGTATCATATGGCTCCGGCAGAGCTACGAGAATTGAAATACCAATTAAAGGACTTATTGGATAAAGGTTTTATTCGACCAAGTACCTTATTTGGGGTGCTCCAATCCTATTCGTCAGAAAAAATGATGGTTCTCTTAGAATATGTGTTGACTATCGTCAAATTAATAAGGTGACCATTAAGAATAAGTATCATTTGCCTAGGATAGATGACTTGTTCGACCAACTTCAGGGTGCTAAGTTCTTTTCCAAGATTTACTTGAGGTCGGGGTATCATCAACTGAAAATAAAGGAGCAGGATTGTAACATCCCGTATTTTTGAATCACGGTTTGAATCGCTAAGCGTATCTAAAATCGCTAGGTGTGTGCAAGTAGACCCGAGCGTTGAAAAGTTATGTTATATTTATTTATGCTAATAAAAAGATTAGTATATAAAATGATTAAATCCTGAAATAATTTTGGACAAAACAAGTGTGACGACGGGGAGCGGAAATAAATTTGGTGTGTGCATGAAGAGGTTATGGACTAGTGTCATATTAGAAAATTATGACATTGAGTATACGAAGGTCTTATGCGTTATTAGGATTTAAATGAAGTGGGATCTAGAATTAATTATGTGTGTGATTGATAAATTATACGGGAGGTAGGTAGCTTAATCAATTAAGTAGGATGCATGTTGGGGTATAGGTGGCACGATTTGAGGTGCCCCCACCGCCAAATATTGGCTAAGTGGGGGGCATGATTATGAGCAATCATTTCAACTCAATATACATTTGAGTTTGATATTTCATTTTTTGTTCAGCTTTTCATTTCTATTTGTAGTATCTTGTTCTTAGTAGTTAAATAGGTTGGAGTCGTTTGCTGCTTCACTAGCCAAGCGAATTCCTATACCAAAAAAAAACCTTCAGCTAATACTCCTCTATGAATGATGAATTAGAGCAACCAAAAAAAGAGTTATTAAAAAAACGTGTTTAGCAATTATAGGCGTTACACGGGGAATACACAGCAAAGCTTTGAATCGAGGTATGTTAAAGAAAATTGTTTCTTTCTTTTGGCATGTTCCATGTAACGAAGTATAACCGTGATATTGCTTCATAATTTATTCTACTCCTAGTAGTTAAGAATATTCGTGTTATTGATTACTATGCTAAAAGCATGTCTAAATATGTTTCTAAGTTCTTACTGAGGCATACAGAAAAGATGTTGATTTTCCAATGTTAGCCGAAGGTATAAAGGTATTATGTCAGCCGTTGAGATTGAAATATTGTGTTATCATTCATGCATTTTTATTTGCATTGCATTCATATATTACTGTGGACCACTTATGCTATGC
Organism: Anisodus acutangulus; assembly: GCA_029783415.1. Taxonomy (NCBI): domain Eukaryota; kingdom Viridiplantae; phylum Streptophyta; class Magnoliopsida; order Solanales; family Solanaceae; genus Anisodus; species Anisodus acutangulus. The sequence goes on from CM056508.1 coordinate 7,880,361, forward strand.
ACACTACTATATGGTAAATATTGTATATATGTAGGGGATATGTGGAAAGGGAAAGGCGTTATATACACACACCACCTGCTGCTGGTACAGACTATCACGAAAGAGCCCGAAGAGGCCAATATGATGTGATGATGTAATGCCCTTGTATGGCGATATAACCTGGTGCCCACAGAGGCGGTTATGGGAGGATTCATGTGTGGACATTAGTATACTACATTTGCATTATGCATACATTCATTAACCATAATATGGTATGATGCCACATGGGCTGTTACGGTAAGGAAGATGCCCGATGAGGCTGATGTATATGGAAACTGCATTGTGCATAACATTTAGACATATGTATTAGGGCCCTCAGAGGCATTTACTCTTGGTCAGTTATTTCTGTTTCAGTTGGTGTATATCCCTGTTATGCTATTATTCATGCCTGACATACTCAGTACATCAATCGTATTGACGTTCCTTTTATCGGGGGACGCTACGTTTCATGCCCGCAGGTTCAGTTAAGGAAGGTGACGGTTCACGTTAGTGGATTGTGGATCCAACAGATTTTTGAAGCACTCCCCTTGTTCGGGGTGTTGGTCTAATTTTGGTACGGTACAATTCTGCTTGTATATATGGGTATGGTGGGGACCTGTCCCGACCTTTGATGTTGTTTGTAGACATGTGTCATGTGGATAGTGGTCTTGCATGGCCTTGTCGGCCTTGGTATGGGTATGTGTACATATAATATAGTTACCTAATTTTTTCTTTCGGCTTAGTCCGTAATTAATTACGATTAGGTGTTGGATGTACGAATAATGGTACCCGGTGGGTGGGATCCGGATACCCGTGGCAACCTTCTAGTTTGGATCGTGACAAATTTGGTATCAGAACATGTCTGTCCTAGGGAGTCTATAAGTCGTGTCTAGTAGAGTCTTGTTTATGGGTATATTGTGCACCATACTTATAAACAAGAGGTTATCTGACATTTAGGAATGGTTTCCATTCTTTCATCTCATAAATAGTGCAGTAGAGCTGAGTCATAAGTATTTCATTCCTAATCTATTTCGGATTAATAATTCCAGTGATGCCTACTACAAGGAAGAAGTTCAAGAGTATGAGGACATTGGATACGGCGGCGAGCGAAGGTACTAGTCGATTGTCACCCGTTAGCGAGGGCCAGAGTGTGACCCTCGGTATGACTCCTTCTTATGGTTCTCCTGGTACATTACCATCAGAGGATATTAGTGGAGCTGCAGCACCCCTAGTACCTCCACATGACACTCCATACGTGGATCTAGATATGCGAAGTGCGGTCCAGTTATTGACACGATTGGTGGCCACTCAGGCCCAACGTCAGGTTCTCAGTCCTTCTCATAGAGCTGCTAGCGCAAAAGCTCAAGATTTCATCAATCTAGACCCTCCGATATTTACAAAAACAGACTTGGACGCGGACTCACAGAATTTTCTAGATCAGGTACATCGCACTTTGCAGGTGATGGATGCTACCGATATCGAGTCGGTAAAGTTTGTTTCGTATAGACTGCGGGATTTCGTAATAACCTGGTATGATACATGGGAACAATCCAGGGGACCTCGTGCTTCACCTGCTGGATGGAGAGAATTTTCAGAGGCCTTTTTATAGCATTTTCTGCCAGTTGAACTTCGACGGGCCAGGTAGGACAGGTTCCTACGTCTTGAGCAGGGTGACCTGAGCGTTCAAGAATATAGTTTGCAATTTAATTCGTTGGCCCGATATGCTTCTACGATTGTAGCAGAGATGAGTGACCGGGTACATAGATATGTTACCGGCTTGGGGCCGCACTTGATTAATGAGTGTACTACGACTTCTTTGAATCCGAGTATGGATATCGCTCGCATTCAGGCTTATGCACAGAACTTGGAAGGTCGTAAGAGGCAACAGCGGGAAGATCGAGAACATAATAAGGGCCAGCACTAGAGGGCCTGATCTATTGGTGACGTAAGAGATTTCGGAGATGAGCCCATGCCACAGCCTTATGAACGTCCATCCTACCCGGTGGCCAATACATCATTACCATCTACAGGGTCGAGGGTTGATCGGTTTGTTCAATCGAGACCAGGTCAGAATTCACAAGCGTCAGGGCCTTATTATAGAAGGGATGCTATCCAGATGAGACTGTCATTGGCTCGATGCGGATAGTTTGGTAGGACGCATATAGGGCCATGCCAGTAGGGAGTGAGGGTGTGTTACTCTTGTGGTGAACCTGGTCATTTTATGCAGGATTGTCCGACATGAGGCGAAGGTGTTAGAGTTCAGCCGGTGGAATCTGCAGCAGCTTCATAACGATCAGTACGTCCGTCAGGGCAGAGTCATCACGCATTAACCGGTCAAGGTAGGAGTAGGGGTAGAGCAACTAATTTCGGTGGGGGATAGAACCGTACTTAGGCATTGGTGGGACGACAGGATCAGGAATCCTCACTTGATGTCATTACAGGTACATTATCGGTCTTTTCACATAATATGGATGTGTTGTAAATACTGATTTATTGAAATTGTGCAATATTAGTTTGTAGCCATTGGACCCTAGCGGATTTGGTGGAACTAAGAACAGTTGTATTTCTAGGCTACGTAATGAGGATTAGATACGTACCCCAACATTCGAAGATGAATGTTTCTAGGGGGGAAAGATGTAACATCCCGTATTTTTGAATCACGGTTTGAATCGCTAAGCGTATGTAAAATCGCTAGGCATGTGCAAGTAGACCCGAGCGTTGAAAAGTTATGTTATATTTATTTATGATAATAAAGAGATTAGTATATAAAATGATTAAACCCCGAAATAATTTTGGACAAAACAAGTGTGACGAATTTGGTGTGTTCATGAAGAGGTTATGGACTAGTGTCATATTAGAAAATTATGACATTGAGTATACGAAGGTCTTATGCGTTATTAGGATTTAAGTGAAGTGGGATCTAGAATTAATTATGTGTGTAATTGATAAATTATAAGGAGGTAGGTAGCTTAATCAATTGAGTAGGCTGCATGTTGGGGTATAGGTGGCACGATTTGAGGTGCCCCCACCGCCAAAATATTGGCTAAGTGGGGGGGCATGATTATGAGCAATCATTTCAACTCAATATACATTTGAGTTTGATATTTCATTTTTTGTTCAGCTTTTCATTTCTATTTGTAGTATCTTGTTCTTAGTAGTTAAATAGGTTGGAGTCGTTTGCTGCTTCACTAGCCAAGCGAATTCCTATACCAAAAAAAAACCTTCAGCTAATACTCCTCTATGAATGATGAATTAGAGCAACCAAAAAAAGAGTTATTAAAAAAACGTGTTTAGCAATTATAGGCGTTACACGGGAATACATGACAAAGCTTTGAATCGAGGTATGTTAAAGAAAATTGTTTCTTTCTTTTGGCATGTTCCATGTAGCAGTATAACAGTGATATTGCTTCATTATTTTTTTTACTCCTAGTAGTTAAGAATATTCGTGTTATTGATTACTATGCTAAAAGCATGTGTAAATATGTTTCTAAGTTCTTACTGAGGCATACAGAAAAGATGTTGATTTTCCAATGTTAGCCGAAGGTATAAAGGTATTATGTCGTAGTTGAGATTGAAATATTGTGTTATCATTCATGCATTTTTATTTGCATTGCATTCATATATTACTGTGGACCACTTATGCTATGCACACTACTATATGGTAAATATTGTATATATGTAGGGGATATGTGGAAAGGGAAAGGCGTTATATACACACACCACCTGCAGCTGGTACAGACTATCACGAAAGAGCCCGAAGAGGCCAATATGATGTGATGATGTAATGCCCTTGTATGGCGATATAACCTGGTGCCCACAGAGGCAGTTATGAGAGGATTCATATGTGGATATTAGTATACTACATTTGCATTATGCATACATTCATTAACCATAATATGGTATGATGCCACAGAGGCTGTTATGGTAAGGAATATGCCCGATGAGGCTGATGTATATGGAAACTGCATTGTGCATAACATTTAGGCATATGTATTAGGGCCCTCAGAGGCATTTACTATTGGTCAGTTGTTTCTGTTTCAGTAGTTGTATATCCCTGTTATGCTATTATTCATGCCTGACATACTCAGTACATCAATCGTACTGACGTCTCTTTTATCGGGGGACGCTATGTTTCATGTCCGCAGGTTCAGTTAAGGAAGGTGACGGTTCACGTTAGTGGATTGCGGATCCAACAAATTTTTGAAGCACTCCCTTTGTTCGGAGTGTTGGTCTAATTTTGGTACGGTACAATTCTGCTTGTATATATGGGTATGGCGTGGCCCTGTCCCAACCTTTGATGTTGTTGACAGGTGTCATGTGGATAGTGGTCTTGCATGGCCTTGTCGGCCTTGGTATGGGTATGTGTACATATAATATAGTTACCTAATTTTTTCTTTCGGCTTAGTCCGTAATTAATTACGATTAGGTGTTGGATGTACGAATAATGGTACCCGGTGGGTGGGATCCGGATACCCGTGGCAACCTTCTAGTTTGGATCGTGACAAATTTGGTATCAGAACATGTCTGTCCTAGGGAGTCTATAAGTCGTGTCTAGTAGAGTCTTGTTTATGGGTATATTGTGCACCATACTTATAAACAAGAGGTTATCTGACATTTAGGAATGGTTTCCATTCTTTCATCTCATAAATAGTGATGAAATTTGAGTCATAAGTATTTCATTCCTAATCTATTTCGGATTAATAATTCCGGTGATGCCTACTACAAGGAAGAAGTTCAAGAGTATGAGGACATTGGATACGGCGGCGAAAGGTACTAGTCGATTGTCACCCGTTAGCGAGGGCAGAGTGTGACCCTCGGTATGACTCCTTCTTATGGTTCTCCTGGTACATTACCATCGAGAGGATATTAGTGGAGCTGCGGCACCCTAGTACCTCCACATGACACTCCATACGTGGATCTAGATATGCGAAGTGCGGTCGATTATTGACACGATTGGTGGCCACTCAGGCCCAACGTCAGGTTCTCGATCCTTCTCATAGATTTGCTAGCGCAAAAGCTCAAGATTTCATCAATCTAGACCCTCCGATATTTACAAAAACAGACTTGGACGCGGACTCACAGAATTTTCTAGATCAGGTACATCGCACTTTGCAGGTGATGGATGCTACCGATATCGAGTCGGTAAAGTTTGTTTCGTATAGACTGCGGGATTTCGTAATAACCTGGTATGATACATGGGAACAATCCAGGGGACCTCGTGCTTCACTGCTGGATGGAGAGAATTTTCGAGGCCTTTATAGCATTTTACGCGGTTGAACCCGACGGGCCAGGTAGGACGAGTTCCTACGTCTTGGCGAGCAGGTGACCTGGCGTTCAAGAATATAGTTTGCAATTTAATTCGTTGGCTGATATGCTTCTACGATTGTAGCAGAGATGAGTGACCGGGTACATAGATATGTTACCGGCTTGGGGCCGCACTTGATTAATGAGTGTACTACGACTTCTTTGAATCCGAGTATGGATATCGCTCGCATTCAGGCTTATGCACAGAACTTGGAAGGTCGTAAGAGGCAACAGCGGGAAGATCGAGAACATAATAAGGGCCAGCACTAGAGGGCCTGATCTATTGGTGACGTAAGAGATTTCGGAGATGAGCCCATGCCACAGCCTTATGAACGTCCATCCTACCCGGTGGCCAATACATCATTACCATCTACAGGGTCGAGGGTTGATCGGTTTGTTCAATCGAGACCAGGTCAGAATTCACAAGCGTCAGGGCCTTATTATAGAAGGGATGCTATCCAGATGAGACTGTCATTGGCTCGATGCGGATAGTTTGGTAGGACGCATATAGGGCCATGCGATGAGGAGTGAGGGTGTGTTACTCTTGTGGTGAACCTGGTCATTTTATGCAGGATTGTCCGACATGAGGCGAAGGTGTTAGAGTTCAGCCGGTGGAATCTGCAGCAGCTTCATAACGATCAGTACGTCCGTCAGGGCAGAGTCATCACGCATTAACCGGTCAAGGTAGGAGTAGGGGTAGAGCAACTAATTTCGGTGGGGGATAGAACCGTACTTAGGCATTGGTGGGACGACAGGATCAGGAATCCTCACTTGATGTCATTACAGGTACATTATCGGTCTTTTCACATAATATGGATGTGTTGTAAATACTGATTTATTGAAATTGTGCAATATTAGTTTGTAGCCATTGGACCCTAGCGGATTTGGTGGAACTAAGAACAGTTGTATTTCTAGGCTACGTAATGAGGATTAGATACGTACCCCAACATTCGAAGATGAATGTTTCTAGGGGGGAAAGATGTAACATCCCGTATTTTTGAATCACGGTTTGAATCGCTAAGCGTATGTAAAATCGCTAGGCATGTGCAAGTAGACCCGAGCGTTGAAAAGTTATGTTATATTTATTTATGATAATAAAGAGATTAGTATATAAAATGATTAAACCCCGAAATAATTTTGGACAAAACAAGTGTGACGAATTTGGTGTGTTCATGAAGAGGTTATGGACTAGTGTCATATTAGAAAATTATGACATTGAGTATCTGAAGGTCTTATGCGTTATTAGGATTTAAGTGAAGTGGGATCTAGAATTAATTATGTGTGTAATTGATAAATTATAAGGAGGTAGGTAGCTTAATCAATTGAGTAGGATGCATGTTGGGGTATAGGTGGCACGATTTGAGGTGCCCCCACCGCCAAATATTGGCTAAGTGGGGGGCATGATTATGAGCAATCATTTCAACTCAATATACATTTGAGTTTGATATTTCATTTTTGTTCAGCTTTTCATTTCTATTTGTAGTATCTTGTTCTTAGTAGTTAAATAGGTTGGAGTCGTTTGCTGCTTCACTAGCCAAGCGAATTCCTATACCAAAAACAAACCTTCAGCTAATACTCCTCTATGAATGATGAATTAGAGCAACCAAAAAAAAGGGTTATTAAAAAAAGTGTGTTTAGCAATTATAGGCGTTACACGGGGAATACACAGCAAAGCTTTGAATCGAGGTATGTTAAAGAAAATTGTTTCTTTCTTTTGGCATGTTCCATGTAACGAAGTATAACCGTGATATTACTCCATAATTTATTTTACTCCTAGTAGTTAAGAATATTTGTGTTATTGATTACTATGCTAAAAGCATGTCTAAATATGTTTCTAAGTCCTTACTGAGGCATACAGAAAAGATGTTGATTTTCCAATGTTAGCCGAAGGTATAAAGGTATTATGTCAGCCGTTGAGATTGGAATATTGTGTTATTATTCATGCATTTTTATTTGCATTGCATTCATATATTACTGTGGACCACTTGTGCTATGCACACTACTATATGGTAAATATTGTATATATGTAGGGGATATGTGGAAAGGGAAAGGCGTTATATACACACACCACCTGCAGCTGGTACAGACTATCATGAAAGAGCCCGAAGAGGCCAATATGATGTGATGATATAATGCCCTTGTATGGCGCAGAGGCAGTTATGAGAGGATTCCTGTGTGGATATTAGTATACTACATTTGCATTATGCATACATTCATTAACCATAATATGGTATGATGCCACAGAGGCTGTTATGGTAAGGAAGATGCCCGATGAGGCTGATGCATATGGAAACTGCATTGTGCATAACATTTAGGCATATGTATTAGGCCCTCAGAGGCATTTACTATTGGTCAGTTGTTTCTGTTTCAGTTGTTGTATATCCCTGTTATGCTATTATTCATGCCTGACATACTCAGTACATCAGTCGTACTAACGTTCCTTTTGTCGGGGGACGCTACGTATCATGCCCGCAGGTTCAGTTAAGAAAGGTGATGATTCACGTTAGTTGATTGCGGATCCAGCGGATTTTTGAAGCACTCCCCTTGTTCGGGGTGTTGGTCTAATTTTGGTACGGTACAATTCTGCTTGTATATATGGGTATGGTGGGAACCTGTCCCGACCTTTGATGTTGTTACTCCTAGAGGTTTGTAGACATGTGTCCTGTTGATAATGGTCTTGTATGGCCTTGTCGGCCTTCGTATGGGTATGTGTATATATAAGATGGTTACCTGATTTTCATAATTTTCTTTCGGCTTAGTCCGTAATTAATTACGATTAGGTGTTGGATGTACGAATGGTGGTACCCGACGGGTGGGATCCGGGTGCCCGTCGCGACCCTCCTGTTTGGTTCGTAACATGGATATTCTGAAAATAGCTTTTCGTACTCGTTATGGGCATTTTGAATTTTTGGTGATCCTTTGGTCTGAGTAATGCACCCGCTACATTTATGGACATGATGAATCATGTATTCAAGCCTTTTCTTGATCGTTTTATTATTGTGTTTATTGATAATATTCTGGTGTATTCGAAGAGTCGTGACGAGCATGTAGGTTACTTGAGAATAACCTTGAAAATGCTTGAAGAGAATAAGCTTTATGCAAAATTTTCTAAATGTGAGTTCTGACTTAACTCTGTGACATTCTTGGGTCACGTAGTGTCTAGCAAAGGTATCAAAGTTGATCCTCAGACCCACGAGTGCAACAAATATTTGTAGCTTCTTGGGTTTGGCAAATTACTATCAGAAATTTGTGGAGGGTTTCTCTTTTATAGCCTCGCCACTGACGAAACTGTCTCAAGAGAGTGCTAAGTTCCAATGGTCTGAGGCCTGTAAAAATAGCTTTCAAGAGCTTAAGGCGAGATTGACTTTGGATTGTATTTTGACTCTGCCTTCGGGGTCTGGTGGTTATGTAGTTTATTGTGATGCCTTCAAAATTGGGTTGGGTTGTGTATTAATGCAGAACGTTAAGGTGATCGCCTATGCTTCGCGTCAATTGAAGAAGCATGAGAAGAATTATCTGACTCGTGATTTGGAACTAGCTGCTGTGGTTTTCGCTGTAAAGATTTAGCGTCACGACTTGTATATTGAGCATTGTGATGTCTTCACCGATTATAAGAGCTTGCAATATATCTTCAAACAGTGAGAGTTGAATCTTAGACAAAGGAGATGGTTGGAGTAGTTGAAAGATTATGACTTGAACATCTTGTATCATCCTGATAAGGTGAATGTTATTGTTGATGCTTTGAGCGAAAATCTATGGGTACGTTAGCATATTTGCATGCTCATGAGATACCGATGGGTAGGAAAATTCAAAGACTTGCCAGTCTTGGAGTCCAACTCGATGAAACTGAAAATGGGGAGTAAGTAGGGATTATGCAAGCGCGATTCGATATTGTGGAGAGAATTAAGTCCAAGCAATATGAAGACGGACTTTTGGTGAAGCTACGGGATGGAGTGGAAAAGGGTGAGTACACTTCATTCACCATTTGTACTGATGACAATGTCCTAAGGTTGCAAGGACGCTTATGTGTCCCTGATATTGATGGTCTCTAACAAGAGTTGATGGTGGAAGTGCATAGTTCCAAATATTATGTGCATCCGGGATCCACCAAGTTGTATAAAGATTTGAAACAACACTATTGGTGGAAGAGCATGAAGGTAGATATCTCTAACTTTATGGCTAAGTATTTGAACCGTCAGCAGGTGAAGGCTGAGCACCAAAGACATGGTAGTTTGGCTTATATGAAGGACACTAGACAGAGACCAGCAAACACACCACATAGCATAAGCAAGTACTAATTCATTAACATCTAACAAGATTCAGGCAGACAGGGTATAAGTATGTGAAAATCCTTGGAATGCTACTGAGGCCATGTCAAAGACTCATTATGCAAGTTCATTCAAACATTTTTACAAGAAGGCAAACATATGATCTAGTATGCAATGTAAAAGAATTCATGACAATATGGCTCAAGGTGTATGAGTGGGTGATGCATCTGAGGCATGGTGATAGTTAAGAATGAAACAAGGCAACTATTATGGCAGAAAATCACATATAAGCAAAACAGGGCCACATCATGATATGCAGAGAATAATTTTATTCATGAATGGGATCAGGGTGCTGGATAGACAGACATAGGCTACACATACATCAACAGGTTATTCATTTTTTCTAAACTTGGCTAGACACATGTTCAACTAGGCTTCAATTAGGATGGAAACAGTGAGCAATAGCACTTAGGATTGCTTAGAGACTACTGGGTTCATGTTAGGGGGTGGGGAAGGTAGAGTATGATACAACCTTGACTATTTTTTTGGCTAAACAGACTAACTAAACCAAACATCACCCATTTTAGATCATTTCTTATCCTGACAGAGACTAAGTGACATGCTGCAAACTTATTTAGTACATTCAAGTCATGTATGAACCCCACAAGCCAACACTTACTCCAAACAAACACAAACAACCCTTAACAGATTATTTTATCTTTGAACTGGTGTTAGATGTCAAGGTGAGGGCACAGAGGCATGGTTTATCTAAACAAAGTCTTTAAGAGATTGTACATGCTTCCTATATCATTACAATAACATGTAACAAACAATCTATTCAACTACACAGATTCCAGACCACCTTTTGAATATTGCATTAACAACAGTTTGAAGTTTGGGTTAAAACAGCCTACAACTATCACATTAATCCCATCACAATCATTTAAATCAGTCCCACATAACCAAACAGACCATTGAGTTAGGTTTTCAAACTAACTAGATGATTTATATGTGAATAGAGTCAGTTTTATACTACCATGTTAGGCATCCATTTACCTAAACACACAAAACAGCTAATAAGAAATGAATATAGTCAACTAAAACACACAGAATAGCCTCAAGGATTCATAGATACACACCGAACATATCCTAGAATATCATACATATTAGTCATTCAACAATTTCAGAAAAAGGTGTGAGCATATATTATCATACTGGGACTAACTTTGATAAGCTTAGATTATTTCATGACCTTTTATGAGTTTGATGTCTCGAGAGAGAAACATAGTGCCTTGTTCATTAAGGTTGGCTACGATAAGGATGAGCAAATAGTTTGGTGATGCAAAGAATTAGGTGTGTTGTGATCTTCCGTCTTTGTTGATGTTGAGGTTGCTTTCACCATAACTTTATGAAACCACATGAAATTACTGTATCATGTGGCCTTGTACTTATAACGAGATTAAAAGTGAGTTGTATTCAATAGTAAAATATTGTTCATTATATTTGTCTACCTGGCTACTGAAGAATGGATTTTTAAGGGGTGCTTACATCTTACTAGTTTGTGATGCACTTGTCCTATAGTACTTTATTTGTGTTTTTCCCTCCATATTTTTGTCCCTCACTTTAAAATTAATTTATGTTGGTAATTAAAATTTAATTTGTTTATAAATCTGACAGATTAGTGTCTTGGATTAACCTGTATTTGTTGTAATGCCTTAAGATCAGATTTTATTTTTTGTCAAAAGGATGATATAGTGGTCACAATTTTGTAACTTCATATTCTATTCCACGTTATGTTATCTTTTTAAATGCAAACATCTTCTAGTCAAATTGTATATTTATTGAAAACAGGCAAGACATTAGAGATTTTTCTCGTTTTAAATATCAAGAGTTCCTACTTGATACTAATTACCTTGCAGGGGTTTTGAACTCCTATGTAATGAAAATGTGACTAGCCATGAAGAGTCATGGAACCAATGGACTTCATTTATTCCTGATAAAAAAATCATGGATTAATTATCTGCTGCTCATGATGCGACTGGAAGTTGTTTTATTCCCGTTGGTGCGTTAATTAATATGTCAAGTGCTTCCAGCTATAAAGGGTTCTTCTACACCACAATATAAGCCCCTACTATCTCACCTTCTCTTGAAGTTTCAGAAGTTTAGATGTCATCATTTTTCTAGATGAAGAAACCTTTGCGTATGTGAGTCAACCTCAACTAGTGGTGGAGTAGATTGCCATTGGTTGAACCAAGCTCTGAAGAAACCTGCAATGGGAAGTGCTCGACACCAACAAAAATTAATGAGGAGCAAGACATTAATGGTTGTAAGAGCCTTCAGACTATAGGTAAAGTGTTTAGTATTTTCTGTAGTGCTGCATCAGGTGCCCTTTTAGAAATTTTGAAGAGTCTTTTTGGAATTATCTGTTTATTTACCTGAGCTCCTATGTCATCAAATGGTGCATTATCTGTAACATATTTAGTTACAAAAGAATTGCATAAAGTCTGCAGAAATGGTACATTAGACAATTTTTGGCTCACAAGAACCTCTCTTTATTAATCATTCTCATTAATACAAACTTAAGGGCCACAAGTAATACATCAAACTGGTTTATGGTAGCTACCAATTCCGTCACTCAAAATGCAAACACTTTACTCTCTTTGTCTATAAAAAGGTTTCATTTAGTCTTCCAATCTAATCCTACAAAAACTGAAGTAAGAAAATCTACAAAAACTGAAAGAAAATTACATTTTCATGATGAAAGTACTTAATGTTAGTGATAATTGACATATGGTGTATGTTATGATGTCTAGTTCGTACTTGACAGGTAAAAGTTCAGATTACATCCCTTGTCAAAAAGTTCAGATTACATATGGTGTATATGTTAGAATATTATGTTAATAATATTATGATTTTGTATTAATGTAGTATCATGTTATATATGGTAGGTAGTAAAATGTTAATTAGGAATATTATGTAAATTAGGTAGAAGATTATTAGGAATTGATTAGAAAGATTAGGCATGATTGACTCTTCCTAATTGGTGTATATTGTGTATATATTGAACCTTTGAAAGATGAATATAGTGAGGAAAATATTCTACTTACCCTAGAATTTTTACATGGTATCAAGAACTTAAGGAAAGATCCAAAATTAGTTTAATTTCTTCCAATTTTTTTGTCATCTTCCTCCCTAGAAAACCCTAGTGGCCGAAAATTTCATTTTTTCACTCCATTATTGATTATCCTTCATCACAACCAGTTATGTTTGAATCCAAATCATCTTTCCACCCTGCCCTTGCTGTCTCAAACATCAAAACACATGTTTCCATCAAACTAGAAATGGAAACCGTTCATTATGCGACTTGGGCAGAATTATTCAAAATATGTTGTCGTGCTCACAAAGTTCTTCATCATATAATTCCTCCAAAAGACGGTAAAGGGAAAGACATAACAAACGATGCAGACAAGGAATTGTGGGATACACTTGATGCCACAGTCCTTGGTTGGATTTATGCAACAATCTCCACAGACTTGTTGCATACGATAATGGAATCGGATTCCACAGCCATGGCGGGGTGGGAACGTTTGCGAGATATATTTCAAGATAACCAAAACACTCACGCTGTTTCATTGGAACAGGAGTTCTCAACCATTGACATGACGGATTTCCCTAATGTTTCTACATATTGTCAACGCCTCAAAGTGTTGGCCGATCAATTACGAAACGTTGGTTCACCGGTTACTAATAACCGGTTAGTCTTGCAATTGGTCGCCGGTCTCACCGACGCGTATAGCGGCGTGGGAACTCTAATTCGTCAAAGTAATCCTCTATCACAATTTTATCAAGCAAGATCCATGCTTGTACTTGAAGAGTCGGGCTTGGTGAAAAAGGCCTCAACTACTTCAAATTCTGTCATGCTTGCCACTCCTTCACATGATGGTAATTTTTTTGACCCTTCTCAACAAAATAAGGGACAAAAAGGAAGTCATAACAATAAAAATAAGGGTGGAAATCGCGGAAATAACAAAGGTGGAGGCCACCGAAATTTCGGTGGCGGCGATAATGGCGGCAACACCAACTATGGTGGTGGGCGATGGCGGCAACCTGGCGGCGGCGTGGGACGATGGCGGCGGCCGACGGATAATAGCGGCGGCGGCGGTGGCGGTGGCGCAGCATGCCACTGACCCAGCCCGGCCAATTGGGCGGCGGCCCAGGCCAGCTGGCGGCCTCAACAGCGATGGCGATTCGGTGGCGGCGGCGATGCGGCGGCAGCAAGGCCCAGCAAGCCCATTTCGTTGGGTCTGTTACCACATGTATCTGTGATGGGCCTCGGCGACCGGTGGCATGAGGCCCATTCAACAGGGGCCCACCCCACGGAAATTGAGTCCGCCATGCACACTCTTGGACTTAATCCACCGGATTCAAATTGGTATATGGACTCCGGAGCGACGTCACATATGACGTCCTCCCAAGGTAATCTCTTGTCCTATTTTAATTTGAACAATGATAATGGAATAATTATCGGAAATGGCCATTCAATTCCAATAAAAAGGTTATGGTTCTAGCAAATTGTTACCGCCAAACCCGCCCCTAATTTTAAAGAATGTCCTTCATGCTCTCAAATTAATCAAAAACTTAGTTTCTGTTAGAAAATTTACAACTGATAGAAAATAGGAAAGAATGTCCTTCATGCTCCCAAATTCTAACAGTATATTATCCTCTTTAGTCGGTTAAACAAAAAATTATTATGATAGAAAATAGGAAAGAATACTCAATTCACCTTTTTTACACCTTTGTACTAGATAAGTATAATTTTGGGGATGGTGTGATGAAGCCTTAACAAATGGTAATTGATGTTTCCACTTACTTTTGGAGAAGTATTACCCCTCATGTATTTTGTATGAAATGATCAAGATTTACTTTCCTACTGTTATTATGCATCTACTGATAACATTGTATAAATACTTTCTACCTTTTGACTGCATGGTTTAAAAAAGTTTACTTGGTATTTTATTATTGCTATGCTCAACTTCTATTTTATCTTAACAATACTGATTTATGGTTTCTTTAATTACATAAAGCTGGTGAAGAAAAAGAAGTTCAAAATATGATACACTCGTCAAAAAAAGCAGCTCAAAGAACTAATCCACTTGACTATATAGGAAATGTACCTTAATTTCTCATACAGTTTTAATAACTCAGATTCTAACAATGGTGAAAAATATAAATCAATGCAGTTACTACTTCATGTGTGGACATGTCGAGAATCTAGCACAAGAGATAAAGAAAGGAGCCGCATCAGCTGAATGAGTAAAAGACAACCTATGACAGGTCTTACAGTCCTTTTTTATGATGTTATATATGTGACTGACTTAGATATTTCTTGATTGTGTTCTTGATCCCTGAGAATTGATGAAAGAATGTGATGTTGACTTTGAAAATCTAATGTCTCTTGTATTGTCACATTGATCATTGCCAATGTGAAGTGTCTAGATTTTAGTCATCCTCTTGATATTTCTGCTGGGATATTATAGTGTTGATATTTTATGTAGTGATTCCTAGTTTGACTATCACTTGTTAGAAAATATAAAAAATTATTGTGATTACGTAATACTTCAAAGGCGATGCACCAGTTATCCATACAAGCACCATGAATGTCATTTTAAAGAAGATTTCTTTTCTGTTCTTGAAATTGCGTAAAACTCAAAGGAAATAAATAGTATGAACTATGCAAATTAGGTTCTTTGTTGTTGCTAGTTACTACCTTATGTTTAAAAAAGAGAAGAAATTGATGGGTCATTAGTGATCTTTATTTGATTAGTTATTTACTGGCCTATGATTAAATAAAATTGCTTCCAGATGGTAATTGTTATACTCTTGGATTATTATTACTACAGGCTGGGCTCTCAGTGGTTGCGACTGTTGAGAGGAAAAATGAAATGGTTTCTGCCAAGAGACCTTTTGTGCACATGATTTCGATTGAATTTTGTAGTAGCAGTTCGTTGATATGCTAGCACGAGTATGTAAATGTCACGTGGTTATTTTCTTGAATATTGATGAACTTCATATGTGATTGTTTATTCGATATTCATTTTATTTTATCATTTTAGGACATACATTATGAGGTTCAAAATTGGCATGTGACAAACTTCATCATGATCAAGAGCTGAAGAATTATTTATATGTCATGTTGTTTATAACATAACTTGTTAGATGCAAAATGACAATAGTTATCAGATTCAAATAGTTCATTATTTTTTGTTATATTGATTGAGACTTTGAAATTATGGATTAGTTGTTTTTGTTGTGGATCTAATGAAGAGTATTTGTCTTTTTAAATGTATACTATTGTTATTTTTTTTTTAATGTAAGTAGGCAGGCGTAACAAGGGATGCAAATGTATGGAATTTTTTTCTAAAGTTCACGAGCAATAGAAAAAGTCGTCAAAAAGACCTTTTGTATCAACAATAAATGATGTTTTGCGGCCATATCAAATACCGTTAAATGTGTCGATAAAAGTGAATTCATGAAAGATTTTAGCGATTACTATATTTGCTTCCAAAAGGATCCCTTTTACAAGCAATTAAATAGATTATTAGCGGCAATAACAAAAGCCAGAAAAGTATGACATAAGAAAGTCTTGGGAATTTTTAGCGGCCATTTAAATTGCAGGTGATAATTGACGTTAAAACACATGGACTTTTGTTGGCCTTTATATGATCCTTTACCGGCGATCAATTTAATTGCTGGTAAAGCCTTTGTCGACGGCGGCTTCAGCGGCCAATGTGCAATTTCCTGTAAAAGTTTTAGTGGCCATATATATTGCCGCTAAAACTCATATTTATTGCCGCTAAATGTCTTTTTTGTAGTAATGTAGGTGATAATGTTGCATACTTGACTGAACAAGGATATCAAGGAGGTCATGGGCATGCATCTGAGGTTCATAGTTCACGGGCATTCTTTTGTCTAGTAATCCAAAGGAAGAAGCGACTGCTTACTGTGATGCTGATTGGGTCTTATGCCCTCAAACGAAGAAGGTTTGTTACTGGTTATTTGGTCAACATTGGAGAGTCTATGGTAGCTTGAAAATCAAAGAAGTAGACTACCATATCCAAAAGCTCAGCAGAGTCTAAATATAGAAGTCTGACAAGTGTAGTAGCAGAGTTGGTATGGATTCTATGACTGATGAAGGAAATTGGAAGTGGAGTAAAATTGCTTGTTAATGTGTATAGTGACAGTAAAGCAGCTCTACAAATTACAGCCAATTCAGTGTTTCATGAGAGGACAAAACACATTGAGATTGATTGCCATTTTATTAGGGAGAAAATACTTTAAGGCATGATCTCAACCATCTACATTCCCGCAGCAGATCAACCAACTGATGTTTTAACAAAAGGACTGAACAAGAGTCAACATTCATATCTGATTACCAAACTAGGAATGTGCAACATCTTCACCCCTTCCTAGCTTGAGGGGAGTGTTGAAAATAAAGAAGCTAAGGGCAAATTGGTCATTTTACAGCTTTCCATTAGTTAGTTAAGCTTTCCATTAGTTAGTTAAATAACTTTAATTAGGAAAGGTTATTACAAGTGAGTTTAGAGTAGTTATGAGGTGGTTAATGAGCTAATCTATAATCATCAATATATAGCATTATAATCTCTCATTTGGAGATACACAATATGAATTTCATTACATGTATTCTCTCTCTATAATCACTCTTCCATCTTCTTCAATCTTCTTAATTTGTTCTTCTTTTATAATCACTCTTCCATCTTCTTCTATCTTCTTAATTTGTTCTTCTTTTATAATCACTCTTCCATCTTCTTCTATCTTCTTAATTTGTTCTTCTTTTATAATCACTCTTCCATCTTCTTCTATCTTCTTAATTTGTTCTTCTTTTATAATCACTCTTCCATCTTTTTAATTTGTTCTTCTTTTATCTACTATGAACACTAAAGATTCTTGCTGTTGAATTCATTATTAATATCTCTACGTCTCGGCAGCCATGATCCATGGGGACCCGTGAAGTCCATGTATCAGCCACTCCGTATCACACAGCCTAGAGATGACTCTACCACCGACCGCACCTCTAGCCATTCCGCACACAACTCAGAGATGGCTACGCAATCAATATGTCATAATATTCATTGTTGTTTCTTTCTCACTTATCATCATTACGCCAATCACAGATAATATCAACATATCATGGAAATGAGGATGAATGCAATGCAAAGACAATATCAAGTGTATCATATAAATTCCCAATCGTACCACACATGAATACATATCACAATATTAGTATCAAGTTAAATCCCTTCCTATATCCATGATAATATCAAGATAAGTGAGATGCAACTATATCACACGGACAATATGGAAACTAAGTACAATCCATTATCTAACATTATGCAACAAACTAATAAATCACAAGAGGCAACAACCACAAATTAGTCAACAACACCAAACCTAGTAATCCATCCCAACTTCATACTCAAAGGCGTATATGCTTTCTCCGATAGTAACTAACTATATATACGCTTCGCTAATTGAAGTCTAACTAGAAAGTAAGTTGTAACCTACCTGGAAGGCCGAACAGGCACCACAAATTATCCAACCCAAGCTTTATTCTTCCCAAATGTCTCAGAATAAGCAAAGTCTATCAATTATGAATTTCACATTAAAACAAGATTCAAAAGATACATATAAAAGTCTTACAAGAATTTCGGGTTGAAAAGTTAGTTTGGAAACCCATTCCCCACCTCGAATGGCAAAATAGTCATTTCATAGGAAATTCGGGTTTGATAAGGTCAAAATATTATTCTAGGAAGTCATACGAACCCAATGGTATCCATATTGACATACTTTAAATCTGAATCCAAAAGTCATCCAAAATAGGATTCTGAGCCACGGAGGGCATAATAGGAAATTAAATATAAAATTAGTTTACCCATGACTTATAAAGTCTACATATCAAAAATAGTCGAAATACATTCACTAATTATATCTCAAATCGAGGAAAAGCTTATTTCATTTTTATGTCAAAACCCTCATTTTCCCCAACCCAAATCGTGAATAAAAACCACAACCAACGAAAATAATCATGGGAAAACAACAAAATGAAGGTTAGATACTTACCCTCTTGTTAATACGATAACAACATCGTGAAAATTACCTCAAACGGAGCTCTAGAACTCAAGCTATGCTCAAAATAATAAAGAAACGCAGTCTGGTTTTTTTATAGCCAGCAGCCCAGAGTCCGCCCCAACGGCCCAGAGGCCCAGTAAACACGCCATGAATAACAACAATTGTTCGCGCTAAACTAACCATAACCTCCTCATTCGAAGGTGAAATGCGACGATTCTTTTGTTTATGGCTTCAGAATTACGATATGCATCTATTCCAACAATCAAAACTCAATTCCAACATCAAATGAATATAATGGTATATTGAAACGTCGAAGGGGAGCGACTCAAACCCCCTAGCTTAACCAAACGAAATCTAAATCCAATTCCGAAAGTTTCTATAAGTCACAAATGATCATACGAAGTTGCTCGAACTCTCAAAACACCCTAATGAATTCGTCTTGACCCGATGTTGACTTTAGTCAACTCCAAACCATCTCAAAAGCTAGTTTCTCGCCCAACCACCTTAATCACATTCGAACCTCTCAGGAACCGAACCAATGACTCCACTAAGTCATAAATCACATCTCTGACCTAACGGAAACAAAAATGTCGAATTCAGGTCTTATTTCTTTCGTGACTGTCTTTTCACCATAAGTAGGCGTATATAATTCTAAAACCGAATTAATTATCAAAAATCAACCAAACAAACTCTAAATTAGCTTCGCCAATTTCTACATACCATAAATAATATTTCAAATCTAACAAGATCTTGAGATAGCCAATCAAAGCACATCTTCCCAAAACAAATAATTTAGCCAAATAATTGATTGCCAGAAATTCCATAGTGAAACATTCTTCCAAAGTGAACCAAATGACATTCGTTTGACTTCAAATTTTGCAAGCACGTCAAAATAATTACTTCAGAGCTTCTGGAATAGACGATACGCAAAATAGAGAATCGATTTTCAAAATGACTGATCGAGTCGCTATATCAGATACCAATTAAACAATCGCTCATCCTCAAGCGACAAGAAAATAACGGAAGCCGACGAGTAATCAAGAAATATCCATTATAGCAAGAAATATACTGATAGTACCGCTTGTTCGATGTATCATTCAAACTGCCATTAACTTAGCACAATGACTCAAGTCTCCATTCCTTCATAACTAAAAAAAATTCACAGTTGATCCTCGAATATAAGAACTGACTAAGCTTGAATTCTATGATCTGATCACCATGGTACCTCTTTACGTGTCTGATTAAATCCTTAATTATCACCATAATCACCATCATCTTTTATTGTAGTCACAACCAAAATCTAATATGTTCCTGACAACATAGTCTGATTCTACTAGCCTTCATTCTCGACCATCAAGGTTATCATTGCACAATATCCCTTAGAAACGCATACATATACGTCACAAGTCCAATTTGTTTCGAATCTCCAAATCACCATACTATAAGCATACCTACTGACTACATTGTTGTGCAAGATCTGTAAAAAATCAATTGATCACTCTACAGACTTTCCATAACCATTTGTACCTCCTCAATACATTGCCAAGTACTTGTGTAAACCATTAAACTGTCTGAATCACT
The DNA here is from genome assembly GCA_029783415.1 of Anisodus acutangulus. Lineage (NCBI taxonomy): Eukaryota > Viridiplantae > Streptophyta > Magnoliopsida > Solanales > Solanaceae > Anisodus > Anisodus acutangulus. The sequence continues at coordinate 7,900,679 of CM056508.1, forward strand.
ACTATCCGAAAAATATCATGAAACCTACTTGTAAACTTCAATGAGAATCGGTAACATTGTCATACCTTCATTCCTAATTGAAATCAATCGAACCCATATCGGTGGTTTACTAGAATACTATAAGTCCTTCGGGCAATATAAACATAAGCCACCCGACCCTAAATGAACATATCTGACTTAGAATAAAATGTTGAATCTCTAAATCATTGATAGTCATCTGAACTGATTCCATACATAACTGATAGGCTTTCCAAAAGCATGTGGTGACCTATTCCATCCTTTTCTCTTGAGTAATCAATCATGTGCCATCACCCACGGCTCTAAAAGCTGGATTCCATCCAAGTCATCAACTTAGTACCGAAGATCTGTACCTTTAATTGTAACCTTCATGTTTCTCAACTTCCACCCGATACGCAAGTCTGATAGGATCCCATGAACTCTAAATATATCAAATCCTCCTTGTAATTTCTCTTAACTAGCCAACAACTTCGAACATTTCGACGCAAAGCATGTGGCCTCATTTACTACACCTTCACCCATCGGGTCTCTAATAGTAGGACCTCACTATCCTTTATCAATCCATAAAGTATCAAATCTCGCAATCCTCACGCCTTACCAAATCCTACCATATCAACCTTACGATCCATGCAACTTACCTTATGAAACTACCTCCAAGTATTTAATACCTAAAATACTCACCCATGATATTAGTGAACAACACTTCAACAATTTCTACCACCACGATCACAACCTCTCCTTACCTTCAACTGAAGAGATTCTCAAGATTCTCTCTTATTAATCCACTCTAGAACATTCATTCAAGAACGCCGTGAGATTACCCATTTTGATACAACGCCAACCGCCAATCCATAAATCTTATCACATCTGCCACCCGAAATTCACTTCTCACCAGTCGCCAATCACAAACCCCATAGAATATTTGTCATAACACATAGTTAATTACCATAGACCTACTCCTCTGAGCATACTAACGATTTCACCCACTCTGAAATATGTGAAACTAAAGCCATTATAATACACACATAACCCAAGAATTCATGTTGCTTTGAATCCAAATTCCTCCCTTTCTCGAAGAGATACATTACTCATTCCAAATTATCGTAATTTCTCAATTCACACCTTTCATTCAAATCATAACCACCACTAATGATTGATCACTGCTCAAACCTGCTAACATTCTCATATTATTTCATCGAAGTGCCCTTGCCAAAAATCCCTAACCGAAATAATCCTTTTTTTATATTAGTTCATAAGTCCACTGCCCTGATCATCGATATCTGAAAAGCTTTTCACCACTAGTATTAGTCACACCGTCATCAATTTGTTATCGTAAATAACCCCATTGACCAACACCTTATTTGATATTCCTTAAATGATACTCATCTGCGAAGAACCAACCCTTACCTTATTTTTTCGAACCATACACATCCAACAAACCGTGCAATTTTACATGTCCTTCGGTCAACTCCCAAGTTATTATACCAATAATTATAGAACTTCTCAAGTATTAACCTTTACATACCAGTGCCTATAAATCTCATTCAAGAACTAGATGCAACTCTCGGTAATCCTTCAAAAATACCTCCACACGTGTCCGACGCAAGAGTTATTCCTATTAATCGATGACTGGCTCCCATTAGCCTATGATGAGTCCAACATACCAACGTATATACGACTTTCACACTCACTCAATACTAAACAACTACAAAATACTCACAAATGAACAATCTCTTAGTTTCAAGTTTCAACAATCCCCTATCATCACTAACCTCGAAAATGCCAAGTGAACCCACGAACACACTTTTTAGGTGAAGAAATGAGATTGTCTATTCTACTAAGATTCAGAACATCATAAGTAGCACTGCCACCTAATTTCTATTAGAAAACCATTCCCTGGAAGAACTCACAACCATTAATTCTACTCTATTATTACAATACTGTCAAATCGAAGCCAACTCAACATCTCATAGCCTATACGACATCCGCCCGCGTACACCTTGCAATGTATCCCAACAAACACGTTAGCTACCAATTGTTCCCTTCCTATAGTGGAGATTGATCCATCCAAATTCTCTTTCTTACGCCTCCGTCCCATAGGACAAATAGGTACTCCCTACCATCCGACCCTAAGAAGCCTTACTTTCTCACACTTTATCACCAAGAGATCGCTCTTCAAGTCCATATTCCCAACTTTTCTTCGTAGTCTTAGCACGGTCACTATCTTCTTTGTCGAATCAAAAGATTTCCCAAACTTATACTTGTCTTCAGATATCGACATCTATACTTTTCCATTGCTGAATTATCGACTTGCCATTAATACACTTATGCCACAAAATTATCATATTAAACATTGACAATGCTGAAATCTTCCCACTCCAAGCACACCTCGAACAACACTTCTTATTAAGCCATAGTTACACTCCCCCCACTTCTGAGCAACCTACTGTTGAAAATATGTCGATCATACAATCACCCCTATTAAGGACCGAAAAGGTGAAGAAGTTTTAGATACCAATTGGAATCGACTCTAGTACAAAAAGATCAATAGCCAAATCACAACCTATGGTGAAGCACCTAAACCCAAGTATACCAAATTTCATACGATTCCTCGGAATAATCACAAACACAAGTACAATCAACAAATCCGATCTATATATGTAAATTGAGATGATGAGAATGAATGTATATGCAATGCAATTCACTGGCCAAATGTAATCTCCCTACACACATGCTCCGAGCGGAATATCTCTACGTCTCGGCAGTCATGATTCATAGGGGATCCGCGAAGTCCATGTACCAGCCACTCCGTATCACACAGCCTAGAGATAACTCTACCACCGACCACACCGCTAGCCATTCCGCACACAGCTCAGAGATGGCTACGCAATCATTATTGCTTCTTTCTCACTTATCATCATTACGCCAATCACATATAATATAAACATATCATGGAAATAAGGATGAATGCAATGCAAAGATAATATCAAGCGTATCATATAAATCCTTAATCGTGTCACACATGGACACATATCACAATATCAATATCAAGTTAAGTCCCTTCCTCTATCCCTGATAATATCAAGATAAGTGAGATGCAATTATATCACAATGGCAATATGAAAACTAAGTGCAATCCACTATCCAACACTAGATAGCAAACTGATAAATCACAAGAGGCAACAACCACAAATCAGTCAACAACACCAAACCTAGTAATTCATCCCAACTTCATACCCGAAGACGTACATTCTTTCTCCGATAGTAACTAACTATATATACGCTTTGCTAATTGAAGTATAACAAGAAGGTAAGTCGTAACCTGTCTAGAAGACCGAACAGTCGTCACTAACTATTCAACCCAAGTTTTCTTCTTCCGAAACGTCTCAGAATAAGCAAAGTCTAGCAATTATGAATTTCACGTTAAAATAAGATTCAAATGATACCCATAAAAGTCTTAGGAGAATTTTGGGTTGAAAAGTTAGTTCAAAAAACCATCCTCCACCTCGAAGGGCAAAATAGTCATTTTGTAGGAAATTCGGGTTCGATAAAGTCAAAATATTATTCTAGAAAGTCATATGAATCCTATGGTACCCATATAGAAAGTCATATGAATCCAATGGTACCCATATTGACATACTTTAAATCTGAACTCAAAAGTCATCCAAAATAGAATTCCGAGCCACGAAGGGCATAATAGAAAACTTAGTGCAAAATTAGTTTACCCATGATTTATAGAGTCTACATACCAACCACTAATTGTATTCCAATATCAAGGAAAAAACTTATTTAATTTTTATGTAAAACCCTCATTTTTTCCAACCCAAATCGGGGATAAAAACCACAACCAACAGAAATAATCATGGGGAAATAACAAAATGAAGGTTAGATACGTACCCCCTTATTGATACGAGAACAACGCCGCAAAAAATCACCTCAAATGGAGCTCTAGAACATAAGATATGCTCAAAATAAGAAAGAAACGCAGTCTATTTTTTTTATAGTCCAGAAGCTCGCCCTAGCGGCCCAAAGTCCATCCCAGCAAACACATCAGGAAAAGCAACAACTGTTCGCGCTAAACGGATCACAACTCCCTTATACAAAGGCAAAATACGAGGATTCATTTTTCTATGGCTTCGTAATTAGGATACGCATCTATTCCAACAATCAAAACTCAATTCCAACATCAAATGAATATAATGGTATATTGAAATGTCGAAGGGGATCGACTCAAGCTAACGACTCAAACACCCTAGCTTGACCAAATGAAATTCAAATCCAATTCCGAAAGTTTCTACAAGTCACAAATTATCATACAAAGTTGTTCGAACTCTCAAAATAACAAAATGAATCCGTCTTGACCCGATGTTGACTTTGGTCAACTCCAAACCATCTCAAAAGTTTGTTTCTCGCCCAACTACCTTAATCACATCCGAACGTCTCAGAAACTGAACCAACGACTCCACTAAGTCATAAATCACATTCCGTACCTAACAGAAATAACAAACTTCGAATCTAGGTCTTATTTCTTCTGTGACCGTCTTTTCATCAGAAATAGGCATATATAATTCTAGAACTGAATTAATTGTCAAAAACCAAACAAACGAATTCTAAAATTAGCTTCGTCAATTTCTACATGCCATAAATAATATTTCAAATCTTATAGGATCTTCAGATAGCCAATCATAACACGTCTTCCCAAAATAATCAATTTATCCAAGTAATTGATTGCGAGAAATTCCATAGTAAAATATTCTCCCAAAGTGAACCAAATGACATCCGTTTGACTTTAAATTTTGCAAGCATGTCAAAATAATTACTACGGAGCTTCTAGAATAGACTATATGCAAAATAGAGAATTGATTCTCAAAACGACCGATCGGGTCGTTACAAAATATAAAATTTAAAGTTAAATTATTGTTAAATAAGGAAATATATCATTCTTTTTTAGACGAACTAAAAATAAATGTGAGTCATTCTTTCTGATTTGTCTAACTTCTATTGGTTTGTTATCAGATATGTTATTTTCATGGAAGATACATGCCCTTTCAATCAAACAAATGCAGAAAAACCATTATTTATGGACAACACTCAAGGTGGAATTGTATTTGAATCAAATGAGTTGGTGCAGAAAAACCACTATTTGTGGACAACACTCAAGGTGGAATTGTATTTGAGTCAAATGAGTTGGGTCCTCCTACGGGAGTTTCAAGGAATACAAATGAAACAACAAGTTCAGAGGTCATTCAATCAAATGAAGAGTATATTATGACAAATGAAGATTCTCCAAATCAAGAAGAACGTCAACTACAAGTATTAGAACAGACTGATCAACAAGTGCAACTTGAGGCACAAATTGAAATTGTTCTTCACAATGAAGTTGCTATAATTCGAAATAATAGAGGGTCAACTAGAGGAAAGAATCCATCTGTGTGGATGAAAGACTTTGTGTCATTGAATGGTCACAAGGATGTTTCTTACTCAATGGACAAGTATATTACATATGAGAAACTGTCAAAAGGTTATCAAGCATATATAGATGTCACTTCTTCTTTGAAAGAACCAGCTACCTACTCAGAGGTTGTCAACGACCCAAAGTGGGTAGAAGCCATGCAACAAAAAATACAAGCTCTGGAGAACAACACATTGGAAGTAGTGTCTCTGCCAAACAGAAAGGTTCCAATAGAATGTAAATGGATATATAAGGTCAAGTACAAAGTAAATGGAGAAGTAGAAAGATTCAAAGCAAGGTTAGTGGCAAAGGGGTATTGTCAAAAAGAAGGAATTGACTATCAAAAAATATTTTTACCTATGGTGAAAATGGTTACTGTCAGAATGGTTCTTGCAATAACAGTTTCAAAAAAGTGGTGTATACATCAAATATATGTATGCAATGTCTTTCTACAAGGAGACCTCAATGATGAGATATATATGCAACTATCACAAGTACAAGCCAGGGGAGAATCAACCATGTTGCATGCTAATTAAATATTTGTATAGACTTAAACAAACATCAAGACAATGGAATACAAAATTAACTGAAGCATTGGTCTAGTTTAAATACATTCAAAGCCAACATGACCATTCTGTTTTTATTAAAAATGAATAGAAGGGATGACTGTTGTTTTAGTATATGTGGATGACATGCTGATTACTGGCATCAGTCTCAAGTTGATTGAAGAGACAAAAACTTATCTAAAACAAGCTTTTAAGATAAAGGACCTGTGTGAACTTAGATATTTTCTTGGTATTGAGTTTGCTAGATCATAACAAGGTATTGTGATGCAACAAAGGAAGTACTCTTTGGAATTAATTTCAAAAGTTGGGGTATCAGCTGCAAATCCTTTTAGTACTCCAATAGATATAAATATGAAATTGACCTCTATACAATATGATCAGTGTTCAGAAGATGAATCAAGAGTGAAGAAGAAAGAAAAAGATCCTTGCATAGATCCAGTTCCATATCAGAAATTAATTAGGAATTTATTGTATGTAACAGTAACTAGACCAGATATATCTTATTGAATTCAACATCTCAATCAATTTCTTCAAATTCCAAAACAGTCTCATATGGAAGCTGCTCTTAGAATTGTTAAGTACATCAAAATCAACATGGAAAAAGTATTTTATTATCTAGTAAAGAGATCAACAACATCACTGCTTATTGCGATGCAGATTGGGCAGCATGCTCCTTAACAAGAAAATATGTCACTGATTTTCTAATCAAACTAAGACAGTCTCTCATATCTTGGAAGGTAAAAAAGAGACCACAGTCTCAAGGAGCTATGTTGAAGCATAATACAGAAGTCTAGCTACTACTGGTGCTGAACTGATTTGGATTCAAGGTCTACTCAATGAGTTGGAGATAGAAGTTCAATTGCATATAGAAGTACACAGTGACAGCAAGGGTGACATCCAAATAGATGCAAACCATGTGTTCCATGAAAGAACAAAGCACATTAAAATTGATCGTCATTGCATAAGGGAAAAACTGCAATCAGAACTAATTTCGACTAAGTATATATCTACACAAGATCAACCAGTAGACCTGCTCACAAAAGGACTTCCTAAGGTTCAACATCATCATCTATTATCCAAGTTAGGTGTTTTAAACTTGTTCCAACACCAAACTTGAGGGGGAGTGTTAAAGTATAGAATACAAAGTGTATAGGAAGGGTAGTTTAGACTTTTCTCGATTTCAGATTAGTTAAAGAAGTTGTTAAGAATTGATTAATTACATTTTCTAATTACAGTTATTAACTAACTGTACGATTGTGTATATAAGGCAACCGGCCTTCATTGTAACCAATTGCAAGATTGAATACAAGATTCTAATTCATTTGCTCTTAATTCATCTTCTTCATCAATGTATTTTTTTCATTAATTCATCTTGTTTACAGAAAATATCAGTATGGTATAAGTAATAATGGGAAGAAAATTATAATTGATAAATGGTATGATTCGTCTAAGAGAGAATTAAATGATAACTTAAACAAATACTCTTTTGAATAAGACGATCAAATATTTTTTTAAGCGGTACTTAAAAGCTCTAAAAACAGATAATTAATATGGACTGGTAGAGTATAATGAAATATAATGTTTACATGGACACGTATCGACATAATTAACTCATGCGCAAATTAAAATTAAATAACTGATGGTGACCGGTGACGGAGTATTTCTCAAGTTTCTATGATTTTGCTTTCTTTAAAGGGGATGGGGTCAAATATATCCTTCTACTTTCTTTTATTAGCTACATTTATTCTCCGTTAGCGATAGTGAATAAAAATATCCCTGCCGTTATCAAAGTTTACACATATACCCCTATTTGAATGAAAATTACTAATTTTCATTTTCACTTAAAATTATCCGTTGACCCGCCCCGATCCACCAATTAAACACAATCCCCAACCCCAAATATACCCCTCTACTTCAATTATTCACCAAATGATATGTTATGAAGTCACATTCAACCCACAGGAAGCTCAAATGAGTAACTATGAACTAAATAAATTACGTAACATAATGATTAAAATGGTTGATTGTAAATTAGCAAAGAAGAAGACAGACCTATCGGAGTGGATAATTTCTTTGGCCAGGAAAATAACGGGTTCAATATCTTTGAGTATCTGCATCTCAAAATTTGATATCAGAACCATTTTAATCATTATGTTACGTAATTTATTTAGTTCATAGTTACTCATTGTTTAGCCAACCCTCGTGAAGTATAAATAACATATCACAATAATATAATATTGTCTAAACAATGTTAACTTAAAAAATTAGTTGCCCCAAACAAACTTCGTTTTGAGTGAATATTATTTCAAGCAATCGGAAACGTCTTTGAGAGTTTATATCTGAAATTTAGTGAAGGATTCAGAGTTTTTTTGGTAAATTTCAGCTACAAATTCGTTGTTGTTGAAGAAGAAGATTGTTGAAGTAGAGGGGTATATTTGGGGGTGGGGTTGTGTTTAATTGGTGGGTCGGAGCGGGTCAAAGGATAATTTTAAATGAAATTGGAAATTATGTTTGATTTGGGGATTTCATCCAAATAGGGTATATGTGTAAATTTTGGTAACGGCATGAGTATTTTTGTTCACTATCGCTAACGAAGGATAAACTTAGCTAATAAAAAAAGTAGAGGAGTATATTTGACCATTTCCCCTTCTTTAAATTGGAGAAAATCTAGTATCCTAATTGTAAACGTGTAAATATAGGAAACAATATATTCCCTACCCATAATTAGAATATTTTCATATATTGTGTAAATATAATTATGGTAAGACTAGGATTCCTCTTTTGTATAGGCTTAGGATTCCTATTGTATAAGGGATGAATATTGTACTCTATATATACCTTGATATTAATGAAAGACTCCCCAAGGGAGATTAATATCATCTTACATGGTATCAAGAGCCACATAAACAAAACCCTAAAAACCTTTCTCTTCCACGCCGCGGCCCTCCCGGATTTTCTTCTTATTTTTCGGGTTTTGTTCTTCCTTTCTTCTCTTCTCTAAATGGCTATCCCTGATTCTTCCACACTTTCTGACGCCTCTACCTCCACAAATCCCACCACAAAGTCATCACCCTCGTTTCACCCCGCCCTTACTGTTTCCAACATCAAGAACCATATTCTCATTATTCTTGATCAAGAAAACAACCAGTATTCTCCCTGGATTGAACTTTTTCGCAATCATGCATGTCTCTATAACGTGCTTGACCATATTGATGACAATATTCCGCGCCCTACGGAGGTTGATGATTCTATCTGGCATCGTCTCGACGCCGGTGTCAAACAATGGATATATGGTAGTATCTCTCAGGATTTGCTCCTTACTATCATGAAATCTGACTCCACAGCCCTTGACTTGTGGAATCGTTTGGAAGAAATTTTTCAAGACAACAAGTACACTCGTGCCGTGTATTTGGAAGAACAGATCAACAAAACACGTATTGAAAACTTCTCCAATGTCTCTGAGTACTACAAGCAGCTTAAACTTCTAGCGGATCAACTCTCCAACATCGGCACGTCTGTCACTGACGATAAAATGGTGCTACAAATGATTTATGGCCTTACTAAGGGCGAATATGATACTTTGGCCACCATAATTAAACAGGCAGATCCGCTACCGAGTTTTAACAAAGCTCGCTCACAATTGTTGCTCGAAGAAACCCGTCGTGCTAAGCAGGATGAGCACGCCCAGCAGATGTTAGCTGTCGACACGCAACCCCAAGATCAGACGCCACCAAAATACTCCCAACAGCGGCAGGGCCGCGGCGGCAAGGGTGGAAAAGGCCGCGGCGGCAAGGGTGGAAAAGGCCGCGGCGGTAGAGGAGGTCGTGGTCGTGGCAAGGGTCGCGGTCAACAGAACCAACAGCAGCAACAACAACAGAGCTCACAAAACAAGCGGGCGCGGCTCTCGCCGGCTGGCCAGCCGCGGCTTCCGATCTGAGCCGCGGCGCCTGATTCAGCGGCGCTAAGTCCATTCGATGCAGCTGAGCCATACAATCCGTATTCTTACTCCGGTTTGTTAGGCTCGCTCGACCCAGCATGAGCCCACTTCATGCAAGGTCGAGTCCATGACCTTCCTCCGGCATGACACCCACTGAGTTAGGTCAGGCGTTCAACACCCTCTCTATGCAACAACCTGACAATACTTGGTACATGGACTCAGGCGCCACATCTCACGTCACCTAGTCTGCAGGTACTATTCTTAAACTGTTTAGTTTAAAGCATCCTCAATATGTTACAGTTGGTAGTGGACAACGCATTCCAGTTAAGGGTTATGGTACCTCATACACACAACCTCCTCATCCACCATTCTCCCTCAAAAACACCATATATGCCCCACACATGATTAAGAACCTCATATATGTCCGCCAATTTACTCGTAATAATTCTGTCTCTGTGGATTTTGACCCTTTCGGTTTTACTATGAAGGATCTTCATACGGGGACACCTCTTACGAGATGCAATAGCACGGGGGATCTCTATCCATTCACTTCCACCTCCGCTGCCAGATCTTGCTCTCCCGTCACTCTAGCGGTTGTTTCTTCTTCAACTTGGCATAATAGGCTTGGTCATCCAGGAGTCCCAGTTTTTAATTTTCTTAGAGGCAACAATTTCATTGCTTGTAATGAGAAACTTGCCCAAAATTGTGTTTCTTGCTCTTTAGGCAAAAATATTCATCTTCCGTTTAAATCATCTACTAGTATTACATTTGCTCCTTTTGATATCATACATGCCGATTTATGGACATCTCCTATCTCTAGTTCTCTCGGTCATAAATACTATCTTGTGTTGCTTGATGAATTTTCACACTACGTTTGGTTATACCCTCTTAAATTTAAATCGGAAGTGTTTGTCAAATTTCTTGAGTTTCGCAAGTTCATTCAAACACAATTTGGAAAAGGCATAAAATCATTTCAGTGCGATAATGGTCGTGAATTCAACAACTCTATGTTTCACCGCTTTTGTACCACTAATGGCATGGTCTTTCGCTTCTCCTGCCCTCACACCTCACCACAAAACGGTAAAGCTGAAAGAATCATCCGCACCATTAACAATATGATTCGCACCCTATTGATTCATGCCTCCCTCCCTCCACCCTTCTGGGTCTATGCTGCTAAAATGTCAGAATACACTCTAAATATTCTCCCTACTAGCACTCTTCACAATATGACCCCTACCGAAATCTTCTACCATAGAATCCCCTCTTATGATCATCTACGGATTTTTGGTTGTTTGTGATATCCCAACCTTAGCTCCACCGCCCCTTACAAGCTCGCTCCTAGGTCCACTCCATATGTCTTTCTAGGATTCCCGCCTAACCATAGGGGCTATCTATGATATGACTTGTCGACTCATCAGATCCACATATCTCGTCACGTCACATTCGACGAGACCACATTCCTGTTTTCGAATCTTCCAAAATTCCAAAAATATGACTACTCATTTCTTGACGAGTCTGACATCTCTCCCCTCATAATCGAACAACTCACATCCTCTGTTCCGTCGTCAGAGCCGCGGCGCCCAAACTTTAGAGAAGCATGTCAACCTTCTAGCGCCGCGACTCTCGATCCAGGAGCCGCGGCGCCTCCGACGGCTTCTTCCCCACCTTCTCCTTATCAGACTTTACCCCCCGTCTCAGACACCACTCCGCCATCCACTGTCCCTACCCATCCAATGGAAACTCGTTCAAAGCATGGAATCTTCAAACTCAAAGTCCATTTCAACTTGTCTGCCTAAACCATCTCTCCACTTCCAAAGAACCCAAAATTGGCCAAACAAGACCCTAATTGGAATGCGGCTATGTATGAGGAATTCAATGCTTTAACTAAACAGCACACGTGGGATCTAGTACCTAGACTTGAGGGGGTGAATGTCATTCGTTGTATGTGGTTATTTCGTCACAAGTTCAGAGACAATGGGGATCATGAGAGGTATAAGGCCCGTCTTGTGGCTAATGGCACAAATCAGCAGGAGGACATTGATTGTGGTGAGACCTTCAGCCCGGTTGTCAAACCGGCTACCATCCGCACAGTTTTGAGCATTGCCATGGGCAAACACTGGCCGATCCATCAGCTTGATGTGACGAATGCATTCTTACATGGGGATCTAAGAGAGACAGTCTACATGCATCAGCCACCATGGTTCACCCATCCAGCAGTTCCTCACTATGTGTGCCGTCTCCGTAAGTCACTATATGGCCTGAAGCAAGCCCCCCGTGCGTGGTATAATTGCTTTGCCAGGTATATCTTGCAGATTGGGTTTGTATGCAGCAAGAGTGATACATCACTTTTCATTTTTCATCGAGGTAGTAGCACTGCTTACTTATTACTTTACGTGGATGATATTGTTCTTACTGCCTCCTCCGACGGATTGAAAAATGAGATTATTGTCTTGCTCAAGTCCGAATTTGCAATGACTGATTTGGAGAAGCTGAGTTACTTTTTGGGGATATCAGTGACCAAGTCTGCCAATCATATGTTCTTGTGTCAGCGTAAGTATGCAGAAGAGATTGTGTACACGGCTAAGATGACGAACTGCAAAGAGGTGCCTACTCCAGTTGATTCCAAATCTAAGCTCAGTGATATGGATGGTGCTCCAGTCTCTGATCCTACTCTGTATAGGAGCCTTACAGGTGCACTTCAGTAACTCACATTCACCAGGCCAGACATAACTTATGTTGTTCAGCAGGTGTGCTTATTCATGCATGCCCCCAGTGAGTCTCATTTCACTGCTCTTAAGCGTATCATTCGATACATTAAGGGCACTCTTGATTATGGTTTGCACCTATACCCTCTGCACCAGACAGGTTGCTTTCATATACGGATGCAGATTGGGCAGGGTGTCCGGACACGCGACGCTCCACCTCCGGCTTTTGTGTTTTCTTAGGGGATAATCTGATTTCTTGTCCGCGGCGACAGGCTACCCTATCTCGCTCCAAAGTGCCGAGTACTGAGGCATTGCAAATGTAGTAGCCGAGATTTGTTGGCTCGAGAAATTTCTTGTTAGAACTTTAGTATCCTTTGCTGCGTCAGGCATCTATTGTGTATTGTGATAACATCTCTCGCCATCTATCTTTCTCATAATCCGGTTCAACAACAATGAACCAAGCATATTGAGATAGACCTACACTTCGTTCGTGAGAAAATTGCGTTAGGCCATGTCGAGTGTTACATGTTCCATCATCCTATCGATATCTGAGACATATTTACCAAAGGACTTCTGACGATTATTTCTTGACTTGAGATCTAGTCTCGTTGTCAGGCTTCCTCGCTCCATCGAGGGGGTGTGTAAACGTGTAAATATAGGAAATAATATATTCCCTACCCATAATTAAAATATTTTCATATATTGTGTAAATATAATTATGGTAAGACTAGAATTCCTCTTTTGTATAGGCTTAGGATTCCTATTGTATAAGGGATGAATATTGTACTCTATATATACCTTGATATTAATGAAAGACTCCCAAAGGGAGATTAATATCATCTTACACTAATCAACGGAGTAGATTTTGCTTCTACTTTGAGTTATCCAAAATTAAATGCCCTCATTTTGTCACCGCATATATAGGCTCAATACTTCTATTCCAGTCGTTTTAGTGTTTTAGTTAGATTGGATATAAAATTTTAAAAAATAAGAAAAAATCCGAATCTCATAGTTTTAAATAAAAATATATATAACGTATCAAAATATTTTTTAAATATGTCATGTGAGATGTTAAAATTACAAAGTTACTAAATAAAGAAAATAATAATTTTTAAAATATATCAAAAATAAAAATAAGACACATAAATTAAATAAATAAAGTATTACATTTTGGTATACAATTGGTGGTGGATTCTGAATTTTTCGCTAAAAGAAAATTTAATATATAAGAAAATAAACATACAAAAAGTTAAGAAAATTTACCATATAATACTATATATACATAAAATTAATTATAACTTTATATATAATGTATTTTTTTAGATAAAGAGGATTCAAAAATATTCCATATACCTCTAAGCTCGGATGAACCCGAGGCGTCGATAGAAAAAATAATAAAGGAACGTTAAACGTAATTTTAGAACTCTTTTGAGCCCCTAGATATGTCCAAACAAACAAACATGTCAATTTGTGTTTGTCTATTATAGTATTATTTGCAGAAAGTCTGTCGAGTAAGTACGTGCGTCACATCTAGCGTTTCAACCCTCCAACCATTTCTTTTTTCTAAAAAAATAAAAATAAAACACCGTACAGATAAGAACTTTATTAATGAGAAAATGAGTAGGTTTGGTCCTTTTAACATTTTTATTTACAATGTTTCCCTCTTATTGAACGATTTTACATATTAACCTTCAAGTTTTCAGAATTTGTAGATTTGCTGAAATCATAAATAGAGGTCACAGGTGCTGACTGTTTTTCACACAAGTACTCATTTTATATAGTTCACTTGTATAATAAAATAGTATTCCCAGTAACTAGGTTGTGCATAAATAGAGTTGTCTTTCGTTTATCAAGATGTAAATAGTTCTGTTACAAATAGCTAGTATTATTTTACTTGTTTGTATGCAATTTTCACTTTCCTTAATTAAATATTTATTTTGTTAAATTACTTATGTTTAATTTAAAAATCTGAATTTGACAACTAACAAGTTTTAAAATAGTTATTTAATGATAATGGTAAAATTGGGAAAAAAAATATGTCTTTATATGTGAAGTGGACAAATAAAATGGAAAATATATTTTAGTACTCCATGTTTTTGACAAGTAAAATAAAACAGAGGGTCCACATTCCTGGACCGAATTTAAAAAATCAGACAAACTAAAAGCCAATATGCAAGATCAAATAAGTGAGGGACTAAAAATTACAAATAAAGTAGTAGTATAATATATGGACAAAAAACTTATCATTGTCATATGACTAGAGCTTACGTAGAGATTTACACAAATACTCCATCCGTCCATAATGAGTGAACTTTTGATCTTTGGACACCCTTAAAAATATTTATTCTTAATTTTATTAAAGATATTAGACTAACTTATCATTATTTAAATTGGTACCTATTCATAGTAGTTTAATTCTTGATTACATAAAAAACTACTTATTTAGATAGGGATAAATTTTAAAAAAATTATTAATACTTTTTAATAACGTAAAAAGATATACTACTATTTATTTTAGACCAAAATAAAAAAAACACTTATTATGAACTTGAGGGAGTACAATCACCTTCACAATATTGCGTGAATGTTTTCCTTCTTTTTTTTTTTATGTAAGTGAAAACGTAAGTGAATTATGGCACATGGATCATGTTTTACACGCGAGGTTAAATAATTTAGCTTATTTTCTTTACTTTATACTAGGGTTGTTCAGTGGATCGGATCGGTTCGATCCCGACTCGGCCTGTCCCGCTACCCGCCCCGCCCCGATCCCCCATAAAAAATTGTCAGATGTCGAGGTTCGAACTCGGGACGGGGCCTGGGATCATCCCACCCGTCCCGATTCCGACCCACCCCATCCCGACCCCGTCCCGCCCCGCCAGTCCCCTCCCCCTTTGCAAAAATAACCGTTGCAACAACGGCCAAATTTTGATTTTGGCTGTTGTGCAAAGGCTATAACGGTCATTTTTGGCTCCCCTACCCCCTTAATATTTATTTTTAACTCCTAAGTTATTATATTTACACTTTAACCTTATTTCTCAACTATAAATACCTCATTTTTCTCTTCATTTTTCTCACAAATCTGCCTACCATCTCTCTAATATCTCAATTTATCTCTCACAATTCTACATTACCTACTAAATATTATATTTTTTTCTCATTTATATCAAAGTTAAAAAATTGGGAGTGAAGTTGGCAACTAGCTTGAGGATCATCCATCGAGCAAAGTTTTAATTTTCAACCTCGATTACACGTCGGCGTTTGGTACCTTCGTTCCTTCTTTAAATCATTATTGTTACTTAATTTTAATTATCGCACTTAATTTCATTATTTTAATTATGTATTTGCATAATTATAATGGAACGTTTTGGACGTATGATTAAGGGTAAAGGTGTTTCTTCTAGTATGGGTAACAAGGGTAAGTGTACTTCTTCTAGTAATCATATTCCTAGTCCCGATGATTTCATCGATTTCACTCATATAAGGTACTTTAATCATTTTTTTCAAGCTACTAAAGATTTTTTCGGTATTTATTTTCCTACTATTTCAAATATGTTATTTTATATAACTCTAATATTTTTGTTACTTAATGAATATATGGAAAAATCATCTTACGCTCCATCTATTAAAAAATATTTATAAAATTAAAAAAATATTTTTTTCTATTCCCACTATTTATAGTATTGGTGTTGTATTAAATCCGACTATTAAAGTAGATGGTTGTAAAACACTTGTAGAAACGATTTATGATTGTACAAAAGTACTTTCAACAGACCCAACTGAAGAACCAACTCACAAACCAACTAAATAAGAAGTTACGTCTAGCATACACACTGAATGCAAAAAAGTATATATGTATTACCAACAACAAAGTGCAAATAATCAACCGATTTCTGTACCATCTTCTATTACTTTGCTGCAATCTTATAAAAAACATGCAGTTTCTGCTGCTAGTATTTAAGGTCTTAGAAATAAAATGTTTAGTGGTTCAACTTTTTCACAAATTAGCGAATTTGATGTTTATATTTTGCAGGGTGTTGTACCGTACGAATTAATTGTCAATGATGAAGGACATGAAGACTTGCTGAAATACTGGAGGCAGAATGAGAATACATTTCCGACACAAGTAAAGATGGCCCCAGATGTGTTGAACATTCAAACATCATCAACAACGTCTGAAAGCGTTTTTTCTGCTGGAAGATTTCAAATAGGAGAGCACAGACATTCATTGACGGGAGACACATTGGAGATTGCAGTTCTATTCAGAGATTGGATTCGAGCGGAGCGTAGAAGGTGTGGTCAACCGGAGATCAACGAAGAAGAAGACTACAACTACAACGAAATCTTGTCCGACGGAACAAGAAGCGACGTCGAACAATTTGACCAACAAATTCCAATTCCAACCGAAGATCCTCAAGACATTGTGAGAAAATTAGAAAAAGTATGGTTAACTATGTAATTTTTTTAATTGTAATCTTACTGTCACGACCCAAATCGGAGGGTCATGATGGGCACCCGGACCTTACCTGTAGAGTACCACTGATCATATATTTAACATCTAACCATAATTAATCATGGGCCCCAAGGGCCATCACAAAGTACCCTGCTGACACATAGAAATGATAAACTGGAAAAGTGCTACGTAAACTCTTACAAACAGAAGAACTCAACATATGCATATATACATACTAAGGCCGAAAAGACCATACACGACTATTATACATAAGACAACTGTCTACAAGCCTCTAAAGAGTACGTAACATCATAAGGTCGGCATAGGGCCCCGCCATACCCCTATGCATATCCAAAATATCATACCACGACTAGACTGCAACTCTGGAACAAATAGAGTACTCCAATATCAGCTGAACCAACAACCTACTAGTGCGGACCGTCGCCCTGTCTACCTGAGCTTGCGGGCATGAAATGCAGCGTCCCCCGATAAAAGGGACGTCGGTACGATTGATGTACCGAGTATGTCAGGCATGAAGAATAGCATAATAGAGACCTGAAAGTAACATGACACAAGAAACAACCAACCAATAGAGAATGCCTTTGAAGGCCATAATATGCCTAAGTGTCATACATGTACAAAATGTCTTTGAGGGCCATAATATGCCTAAATGTCATGCACAATGCGGTCATACATATATATATATATATATATATATATATGCGTATATAACGACATCAAGCCTCTGTGGGTATCCCATCATATCATATCGGCCTATGTGGGCATAATCATCATCGTATATTTGTACCAGCTGCAGGTGGTGTGCGTATATAACGCCTTCCCTTTTCTCATACCCCATACATATATATAATGCATACCATATATTTGTGTATATAACAGCTTTGAGGTCAAGGGTAATACATGAATATAATGCATGAATAATACTAGACACTCTGAGTTTGTCAGAGTGACGTAAGGTCGTTTCACCTCCAATTAACATTATGAATACTGACATCTTTTTCATATACCTCAATAAGGAGTTAGGAACATATTTAGACATGATTTGACAATAAGAATGAATAACATAAACATTCTTAACTACTAAGAATATAGTAATTTACGTGATAATATTACGTTTACGTTTCGTACTTAGAACATGCCAAAAGAAGAAAGAATTGCCTTAACATACTTTGGATATCGATCCTTTAATAATGACAACAGAATCAGCCTCTTTTATAAGTTAATCTCTATAAGTGGAGGAAAAACCTTAGCTTACACTTAAAGTTTTCGAAATTCTTTTTGAAAGGAGAATTTGTCCGAGAGCTTTCCAAATGAACCAAAACGTAAGAAATATTTTTCAATAGATTATTCAAAGTAGAAAAGAGTTGTTGCTACATTTTTCACCGCCTCCAAGGTTGAAACTTTGCTTTTCATAAAGGAAATAAAAAATAAAGGTTGCTGAACGTTTTTGGCCTTTTAGAAATGAACCCATATTGTTCTAGGGGCACATGCGAGTTGGTAAGTGGCAAGGTAATTGGATACAATTACTTCGATGTCGCGGGTTCGAATCCGTATGGTGACAGTCTTTGTTGAAATATTGCAAGGGTTATTGCTGAATTCGTATCCCGTTGATCCTCTCCATTACAGAACTGCAATATTCCTCAATTTACATTTCACTTGGCCAAAAAACCTCTAATACAAATAAGGAATTTCGCCTTCGGGACTTTCCTCCTCACAAAAAAATGAACCCATATTGCTTCCAAGAAATATAGTTCCATGTTTATCTACTAAGAGATATATGCGGCCCACATTTTCCTTGAATCAATTCTACAATAAGTGGGATAAGAGAAGCTTCTACTTTTACACGTGGCCTTCTTTGGCCCATCTTTTAACACTTTTCCTAATGTATTGACACCACTACATAATTCATTCATATACGTATATGTAAAACACTGGTTGCCTAAATAACAAGGTCCCACGTGGACCGTGACATATAAAGTTATAAACTAACTTAAATAATAATATTTTTTAACAACTACATATGCTCCTTATCATTATCTTATTCCAAAAGGTGGAATCTCCCACCCCAGGAGCCCCCACACTCCGGTCCGACAGGTCTGTGAAGGAGGTAAATCATGGTGACTCAATTGATTTCAAAGGTTAGACCAGTACCACGCTGCGCACAAGGGGCCCTAACGATAGTCTATAGCTTTTGTTGTCTCACACAAAATAATATTTTTGATCATCGTCATCACACTTTTAAAATTCTTAAATTATTTCAGAACTTTATCCTTTTTTTGTACAAAACTCTTTATTTACGTACGTGAATATGACATAAATCCTCCCAGGCTTAGATCTACTTGCATACGTTTAGCTGTTCAAACAATCGCCCGAAAGTACGGAATGTTACATTTACTATGTAATTTGCAACTTTTGAACAACACCACAAAGTTGTATTTTTGAAATTGTATAACAAAAAAATCATATTTCTATTAAATAATTGAGAGGCACAAAAACAGTCTTGAATATTTTTATTACATTATCTTGTTCAATTATTGAAGTGTTTATATATATTATTTTTAAAAATTAAGTGGAAAAAAAAATCCCAAATCTTGATCCCGACCCGATCCGTCCTCCCAAATTCCGGCCCCTATTCCAATGGGATGTGGGATGGGACAGGACCTCTTCCTGTCCCGCCTATCCTGGCCCACATGACCCGCCGGGACCCTCCCCGCCCTTTTGGACAGCCCTACTTTATACTTGTGCTTGTTTCTCTTTCATAAATTTATTGCTGTTTACTTGCTTACTCTGAAAAGATCTCATTAATTATTGACGTGACAGCTGAAATAAACAATTATTTTTTATAAAAAAATCGTCCGAAATCCAAGAAATCATATGAAACCTCTGTTAGTTCATATATCAGCACAAATAAAGAAAAGGAGTCATCTTGAGCTTAAAGAAACAATGGATGATTTTGAATTTGACATTGACCAATTAGATCAACTATTGGAATTTATTTCTTCTTCTCCTCCTCCTTGTGCCCCCACTACTCTTCAAAAGCAATTAGATTCATCAATTTCATTACAAACACAAAACTCTATTGATCTTGTTAGTCATAATGTGCCTAAAAAGATACCAATAACCAATAATCATCACGTGACTAAAAAGAGTAAACCAACTACTATTATTGATGATGATCAAGTTAAAGATCCCCCTAAAGAGAAAGAGAAGAAAAAAGTCATACGAAGAGATGTTGAAAGGCAAAGAAGGCGAGATATGGCTAAGCTTTATCAGCGTTTGCGCCTTCTTATTCCTTCTAAGTATCTCATGGTTAGTTTCCAAAATGCTTTCGTGTTTGATTGGTGAATGAATTTTTTTTTTTTGCAATTAAACATTGTGAGTTCCACATTGGTTGTGGGAGGGTTGATTGGTGTCTCTATATAGTTGTTGCTTCCAGGCTTAAAAATCTCTCTTTCGCCTTTCCTTCATGTCTCAATTCTCTAACTTCTTCTTTTATATGGTCTTTGACAATCCTCACCGTTTGTTATCAAACAACAAATTTATGACTTTGTTTGTTGGTACCAAATTTAAGACTTTCTTATCATGGTACCAAAAGTCAGTTGGTCTATTTCAATTTCTTGTTTACCTCATGATGGACTCATATTTTTCACGCACCAAATTTCAATCCTATGAGTGAGGGGGGTGTTAGAATCTCTAATTGGTTTGGGATATGATGTGGTAATTTGTTTTTTTATATGATCTTAGGCATCTCATGACTTAGCTTTTGTGGTAATTACTCTTATATAAATCTACTTGTTTTTTTTTATTGATGATATAGGGAAAGAGATCCATATCTGACCATATAGAAGAGGTAGTGGACTATGTAAAAGACTTGAGAAAGAACATAGAGGACTTGGAAACAAAGAGGGAAAGTTTGAAAGATATTTGTAGCTCTGATCACTTGGCACCATCTTCTTCCTCTATGAAATTAAGTGATCATGATATTAATAATGGCAATGGTGATGATGATGATGACGAAGATAGAATAAAAGTGAAATCATGCAATGAAGGAGTGGAAATTTCAGTAAAAGGAGGGCTTTCTCTTTCAAAAGTGCTTAAGGTTCTTATGAAAGAAGGGCTTATTGTTAATAGTTGTGTCTCCTCCACAGTTGAGCAAAGGCTTTTTCACATTATTCAATCTAAGGTAAGCTGCTGCTTAATCTTCTCTTTTCTCAACTTTTAATTAATTAATACATTTTTCTCCTTTCGAAAGAGAAACAAAGTAACGTAAGTGAATGAAACCCCAACAAGATCTCTCGCACCATCTACAAAAAGGCCAAGACTATCAGAAAATTGTTAATTTCTGACGGATGTTTCATCGAAATTTGGCTAGTTGTTAGTAACGAATTTCCAAAGAAAAATTTATCAGAAATATTACCGACAAGTTAAATCTCATAAAAAACTAGCAATTTTCTTATAGTGTAATTCAGTAGTTGATAACTTAACCAATTTGACAATTAATGGTCTTGTATGCAATTGTGTTGTGCCTTCTAACTATTTACTCCATACATTATGTACAAACAGTCTCTGGCCGTCCTTGTTTTGTTTTGTTTTACGAAAAAGGGGAAAATTGTCCA
This sequence comes from Anisodus acutangulus, assembly GCA_029783415.1. Lineage (NCBI taxonomy): Eukaryota > Viridiplantae > Streptophyta > Magnoliopsida > Solanales > Solanaceae > Anisodus > Anisodus acutangulus. The sequence goes on from CM056508.1 coordinate 7,922,444, forward strand.
ATTTATATATGTAGAAGTGTCACTAAGTACAAATCAAAGAAGTGAAAGACAAAGATAACAATAAGTAAATGGTTAGTAGTCATGAGATTTCTTACCTGAAGGAAGAATCAAATCAATAGTGGGTGTTTAACTTATATATATGGAAAAAATACTCACAGAGAGAGTGAGTCTAGAGAGGATAGGATAGGATGGATGCAGATTTTGTTCGATTTTACCTTTACAATAGATATAAATAATTTAACAATGGAAAAGTTTTATACCATGGATATTACTTAATTCAGTATGATTTATGTGATATTTTATTTTTTTATTTAAAAGAGAATGACAAATTTTTATATTGAAAAATAATTAATTTTGCACTATCCGTTTTTTCTTTAGTGAAAATTTTCTCTTATCACATGAATGTTAATATATGTTTTAAGGTTACGCGTTTTAAAATTTTTACACATACAAATATTATAATATATTGAGAACATAAATTTCAATAATTTTTATTCATCTCTTAAAACAAACAAACTATGTCACGATTCTATTACTATTAAGGCGAACAGAATCCTAGATTGACTTGAAATCTCAATCTCTCGACTCTTATCTTTATGTTTTAGTGACCTCATTGAAAGAACTGAACATATTTGGAACTTGTTTATATGCAGGTGAATACAAGAGGGGATATTGATCTTGCAAGGTTACGACACGAGTTAAATGATTACTCGGGATCTTTCTGAAATTGACATATTTTATTTGGTGTATATTTAAATTATTATTTGTTCTGATGCTTCATATATAGAACGTGGTAATTTGATAGCTTTTATTCCTTCTAAACACGATGATATGACAAAAAGCTTAGATACACTCCCTTTTAGGCGGAAAAAGTGAAAAAACTTTTTAAAAAAACAGTTTCTATGGGTGGTATTTTTTAATTATTGCCACATAATCATATACAATATAATTTATTTGTTCTAAATCGTGTGTTTCTTCTTAGTTCTTAATATATCACACATATTTTAACTTAAACTTTGTATTCTTCTATTTTTTCCTTTAGGTGTAATGGTTATTTTTTTCAATTCAAATTATTATGTAAAAAAATGACTTTGACTGAAATTCCATTATCTTTAGCCATATAAATGGTTGTATTCAAACTAATACATTTTCAACTATTTATTTTTTTATTTTATCTTTAGATGTAATGAATGATTTGTTTCACTATTGTATTTCTTCTTTTTTTGGTTAAGTTTTTAAAAAGGAAAAAAGGTGAAACTCCATCATGTGTCCCAAAAAAAACTAAATGATGCAGGTTCAAACATAATTTACAAATATAACACGGAAAAATAATCTAGAAGTTTAATAAATTTAAAAGGTAAAAAACTTATTTTAGTGTCTTTGTTTCAATTTATATGACGTATTTTTTTTAATCAGTTCAAAAAAGAATGACACATTTTTTTATTTGATAACATTTAAATTTTATCGTTTACGTTTAACGAGATGATCTATATATCATAAATAACCTTGACTTATTTTAAATTATAAGATTTAAAAATCTTACTTTATTTTTAAAATTTCATATTCATTGCGTGATATAAATTGTCAACAACGGAGTAATAAAAAAACAGCTCACATCGCAACTCGTGTAAGATCGTACAGGGAGTGAAGGCTAACTATTATGCCTTTATCTTATAAACTGTGAATTACTCCTATTGTTTTATTTTTTATTTCTTGCCCTTGGTCCATTTATTGTTTCATTTATTGCTTTTTGAGTGGATTGGAATGGACTTGTCATATTTGTGTTCTCTTCCCTTTAAAACAAAGAGGTTAACTTATATATATATATGTTGACGATATATTTTTACTATCAAGTCATTTAAAAAATAATTACAATTAATTTTAGATAATAAGCATGAATTGATGATATAGAATTAATTGTGAATAACCTGCTAGTTAAATTACACTGAAGATACTAAATCTTTTCACACTAGTTAACTTAAATGCTAAAACAAAAGCGTCAAATAAGGGATCTTTGATTTGCAATTAGAATAATTAACTTGGTTAAACAGAAAAACATCCTTCACTTTGATATTTGCTGCTCTTATTATTTTAATAAGCGTTTAGTTAGGTTCTACACGACAAAAATTTAAATTTTTAATGGGACAGCAGTTTACACTATTAAAATTTTAAAAAATACAGGTCGCCTATAAAACTTGAATTACCGGGTAATAGAACTAACGACACTTAAAATTTTGATGGGATGAAAAAATTCAATACACTATAAATCATCTAAAATAGCAGCAAACTATAGCAACATACTTAGTGTAATCTCACGGATGGAGTCTGTGAAGGGTAGAATGTACACAGACCTTATATCTATCTACCTTTGTGACGTAAAAAGACTATAAAGATGGACGGATAATTATTTTATTTTCAGATGCATCTACGTTTTTCCCTTTAAATCTTTGATATTAAATTATTAATTGCATCTTCAATGATCTTATGATTGGTAGTTGGAAAAGACTAGAGTTAAAAATTTGGCCAAAAGATTGCATCAAATCCAAATAATTGGTGTAGTTGTATCTTTTCATGACAAACACATGTGATCTATTTCTATTTCTTGTATTATACTCTCAGTCCAAAATTAGTTGTTATATTTAGTTTTTCGAGACTTAAATTATATAAGTATTGATCAATATTTTAAAATATATTTTTCAGTTAAATAAATATAAAAAAGTTATAATTTGTAATACTTTTCATATAGTCTTAAATATCTAAATTTTATTCGAAAAATATTGAATTGATCTAATTAAATTTTATTTTAAAAATTAAATAAATTAATTCTAAAAAAGAAACATAACAACTAATTTGAGACAGATCAAGTATATTCGTGGAGATAAGCAGGTAATTAATGAATTATCTAAAATTATTGTTGGGTAATTTTATAAATCCATTTAAAAGGTGCTGAAAAATCAAATGGCCTTTTATTGATTTAGCGTCGCTCTATGTAGTACTTTTGCCGGTTGTATTTTACGGTTTTACCCCTTGATGTTTTATCTATTTCTTTATTAGTACGTTGTATATTTTGGTAAACAAGGCCACCTTTTCATTCCTTTTCTAGATACTTAAAGTTCTCCCATGTGCGGTACTTTTGCAGGTTACATCTTTTATCATTGATATTTTATTTTACAGAAAAGGATCAAAAACATATTTTAACGTATTAGAAATGATAAAAAAGATTCCTCCTTCCGCATTGTAGATCAATTTTCTCTCTAATGCATTTTCAGGTTTAAAGTTATCCTTGTATAAAAAATGATTCAAAGATATCCTACTATTATTTTTTGGATCAAATTTATCTCTAGCGTTATCTTTAGGCTTAAAATTGTGCCTCGGTTAATGATACATTGAGATTGAAATAGTAAAATATTATATTTCAAAAGTATTTTTCAGAGTATTAAAGACTTCAATCCGTGAGGAAGTTAGTAACCCACTCTTAATCTACACAAAGATAAATTACTGCTCATTAGACTGGTTCTACCTTGACTTATTAGGATGGGACCTTCTTTTATCCCAGATGACTTGAACTTATCTTGGCTCACTTCTTGACAAATAAAACTTTGCTTCGATGGTTTGGCACGTTTAGCTTTTGATCGAGAAAGACGAGAGTGAAAGTAATTTTATTGCTCCAATTATATTTTATTTAAATTTTAATTAAACACGTGACTTTTATTTATTACTTCACATAAAATTTTGACCCAATTCAAAGGATCCGACCATCCTTGTCACTTTTTCATGCCTTTGTAAGATGTTTAAAGTAGGGGTGGCGGTGGCGGGCTCAGATGCAGCGGGTAGTGCATGGTCAATTAAGGCGGGGCGATCAGGGAGTCGGGATCGGGACTAAGCGGGCCTAGTGGCAGAGTCTGGTTTCGCTCCGGTCCGTCCGATCCCGATCCGTCATGCTCAGCGAAGCGAGGCTCGAATTAGGAGCTCGGGTCGGGGCGGAGGGTCGGGTTTTCCTTTTTTTTAAATAACATATGTATAAAAAAACTCCAATAAATAAAGCAAGATAGTGTAATAAAAACATCCTGAGAAATTTGTTTTGTGCCTCTTATATTATTTAATAGACATATGATTTTTTGTAATACAAATACAATTGTCTAAAATCTAAATTGCAACTTTATGGTGTTGTCCAAAAGTTGCAAATTACATAATAAAATTGCAATTAAAAATTACATTTTCAAAAAAATACATTTCTAATTGCTTGATGATTTCATGTGGTTCTTGGTTGGAATAGGTATTTGTTGGTCAAATTGATCCACGTCCTTCCACTACCTTCGGTTAAGATTTCGTTGTAGTTTTCATCATCTTCTTCGCTTGATCTCAGGTTGGCCGCACCTTCTCCGCTCCGCTCATTATCCAATCTCTGAATAATGCACGCAATTTCGCCTCCGCCAACGAGTATGCAGTGGTCTCTATTTGATATCACTGTCACAGCTTTAAAGCGCAGATTGATGGCGCTTGAATGTTCCAAAACATCTCGAGCCATCAATGAAAGTGTCGGAAAGGTCTTCTCATTCCCCCTCCAAAGTATTTGACCAAGTCTTCTTGTCCATCTTCATTGTTGATAACTTCTTGATACTTGCAGAACCACCTCAAAACAAAAATATCCAACTCGCTAATTTGGTTAGTAGAGTGCGCCGCACATTCTATTTACGAGGCTTTGATACTAGCGCGAAGCGGCATGTCTTTTGTGAGTTGTGTTGAAGATGAAGAAGATGTGTATGGTAGCCGTGACGTTACTAGCATTTTTCTTGTTGATAAAATCTATATATATTTTGCGATGGTGTTCTCGCTATTCAACACTTCTTTCTTTAGTTTGTTCAATAGGTGGTGGGTGATTTAGATTTTGGGACTTGGAGGTGGTAGTACTTCTATACAATAAGTAAATAGTTTCAATTAGTGATTTAGTACCGCAGTCTATTTTAATAGTAGGATTTAATCTGAATCAATAATATAAATAGAAGGAATAGGAATAAAATATTTTTTTATTTTGACAAACATTTTTAATAGCTGCCTTATAAATTTGGTTTTTCCATATATTCACTAAGTAATAAAAATATTAGAGTTATATAAAATAACATAGTTGAAATAGTAGGATAATATATACAGGAAAATTCTTTTGTTGTTGAAAAAATTTCTCTAAAAAATACAATAAGTTAGGAAATTTTTTCCCAATCACTATCTAAAATCATATCAGTGGCTTTTTATTATGAGAGTTAAAAAATAAAGTTATAGGTAATTTATAGTCATAAGCAACAAGGAGTTGCTCATTATAAAGAATTCCACCTAGTGGATACTTCTTTGTGGAATTCTTCTAAAAGGTAGTCCACAATCATGACAAATTTTTATATTCTTTTCTCGTTGTACTTTATTACTTTTAAAAATAAAGTTTATAGCAATTGTATTTTACTAAGAATGTCTTCAAAAAGTGATAGACCATTACAATTAAGTTATATATATGGCAGCGCATTTTATATGAAAATGATGCGGAAAGATGGAGCTAAACTATTTTTTAACATTGTAATTGCGTAATTGTTATTAGAAGCGTTATCTAATGTAATAGTCATAATTTTATCGGTAATTCGTAATAATCACACTTGATAAATATTTTCCTGCAATAAAAGTACCGTTATTGCTGCTCATCTATATATCTATACGCTTAAAATACGTTTTGCATAGACCATTTATAATCTATCGATGACAAGTTACGAGTTAAATAATCATGGTTAGTACTTTCGACCTATATCAGGCGTGATAGATACTTTGCCATTAAAAATGATATAATGAAAAACGTAAATATTGTTGATATTCATGCCAAATTTAAATACATCTCTTAGCAGTTGACTAGGAAAGCGTTAAAAGCGAGGATTATATATATCTCTAATGTAATGAATAAAACCAGGAGATGAAGAGGAAATGAAAAAGGCAAACCCTCCCAAAGAACTAATTTTGATATTGCTTCCTATCTCTATGTTTGTTGTATTTAGAGCCTACAATTCCCCAGTCATAGGGTTAATTTGACCACTGTGCCCAGTCAAAACGATGTCAGTATGTGAACCTTGTCCTGATGGAGGCGGCTTGGTTTGCGCACCGGTTTTGAAGCTTTGGTATTGGGCATACCTAGGCTGGATGAGCACTTACTCGTGTCTAATTAAACCCCCGTCCCACCGTGACCTTTTCGATTTTAAATTTTAAAACATTTTTACAAATTTTACATATGGCTACTTGATTCTCTACGTCCCTATCAAAAAATGTCCATGCATCTCATTTTAATGGTCGTTTTGCTGGACCTCGTCTCATACTAGGGTGAATAGGTGGTATTGCAGTTGATGGTGCACTAGTGGCCGTGTTGCCATCAATATTAGTGGGTGTATCGTCTAGATCATCGTCAAATTAAAGTCTTCTTGAGTTCAGAAAATAACTCTCGTCTAAATCTAATGGTATTGTAGGAAAATGTTGAGTATCAACAAAATCATCTGTGTAGGAATAAGATGACTAGAAGAAGTACCACTTGCCTGATTTGCCTCTACTAGAAGAAGCACCCTTACCCTTACCCTTAAACATACCTTTTAATCCTTCCATTTTAATTATGATAATAAATAATTAAAGACAATAAAATTAAGTCGCTAAATAAAATAAGCAGACAATAATAATTTAATGAAGGAGCGAATGTACCCATTTAAGCGTAGCGTCGGCGTGTGTCGAAGGTTGAAAATTGAAACTTTGCTCGATGGAAGATCCTAAACTAGTTGCCAACTTCACTCCCAATTCCCAAATGAATTAATAAAATTGAATATTTAGCAAACAATGTAGAGAGATATATTGAGAAATTAGAGAGATTGTAGGAAGATTTGTGAGAAAGATGAAGAGAAATGAGTTATTTATAGTTGAAAAATTGGGTTAAAGTGTAAATATAATAACTTATGGGTTAAAAATAAATATTAAGGGTAGGGGTTGGGGAGGGGGCCTAAAATGGTAGTTGGCCAATGAGCCATAATCTAAAATGGGTTGGTCTGGCTATTTTACAAAAGGGGGTTAAGGAGTCGGAATTAAAGTCGGCTCTGGGCGGGCTCAAGGCGGGCTCGGTCCGGCGGGCTGGCGGGCTGTCTGGCGTGACGAGACATCGTCCCCAGGGTTCGAGTCCCAGCTTAAATTTTTTTTTTTTAAAGCGGGGTCGAGGCGGGGGCCGTGTTGAGCCGGGAGGGGTCGTAGGCGGTTTGCCGTCCCTTAACTGACCTTAGTTTAAAGTGCTCCAAGCTATAGTCTATAGTTGTGTTTTGGAATCTTGTCCGATAAACTTAGTTGGTATTAAAGGAATATGTTCCCTTGATTTTATTAATGGATGATTTACAATATATATAAGATTACAAAAATATTTATTTTGATACAAACGAGGTAACTAATTAATCTAATTACAAAAGAATTATAATTCTACCTAAAATAGGAGATATACAATTAATATAATTAATGAAAGAATATTGGGAAATTGTCATGACACAAACCGCAGGGTCGCGACGGGCACCCGGACCCCACCCGTCGGGTACCGCTAATCGGACAATCAACTTCTAACCACAATTTAATACGGACTAAGCCGAAAAAGATTATAGAAATTCTTAACCAGAAATCCAATTTTTCATACATGCATACCCACACCAAGGCCGACAAGGCCACACATGACAACTAACCACATGACACCTGTCTACAAGCCTCTAAGGAATACATGACATTACAAGGACGGGACAGGACCCCGCCATACCCGTATGCGTATGCAAAAATATTGTACCACGACCAGACTGCAACTTTGAAACAAATAGAGTGCTCCAATATCAGCTGAACCAGCAACCTAATAGCGTGAACCGTCACCCTCTCTAACTGAACCTGCGGGCATGAAACGCAGCGTCCCCCGATAAAAGGGACATCAGTACGACTGATGTACTGAGTATGTCATGCATGAATAATAGCATAACATGGATATAACACATACTGAAACAGAAACAACCGACCAATAGTAAGTATCTCCGAGGGTCCTAATACAAATGCCTAAATATCATGCACAATGCGGTATACATATACATCGGCCCTATTGGGCATCTTCCTTACCATAACAGCCTATGTGGGCATCATTTCATGTCGGCCTCTGTGGGCATAATATGTCTAAATGTCATGCATAATGCGGTAAATACATATATACTGTCACACAAGGGCGTCTTCCTCCCAATCATATATACATATATTGTCCATTAATCATGCATCTTCCTTCATTAAGCCACACAGGCTTTATCATTATCATATCCTAGATGATCAGGTGATCTGTGTTTCCCGTTTCCCGTCCCCAATATACGGTCTTGGGTAAAACATGAATGCAATGCAAATGAAAATGCATGAATCACAATAAAATATCTTGAATGACATACTTTCCTTGTACCTTCGGTTAACGCCGTAAATATTAACATCTTTTCAGTATGTCTTAAAAGGACTTAGGAACATATTTAGACATGCTTTTAACATAGGAATCAATAATATGAATATTCTTAACTTCTAAGAGTAGAATAATTTATGGAACAATACCACGGTTACGTTTCGTTACATGGAACATGCCAAAAGAAAGAAATGATTTGCCTTAACATACCTTCGTTTCGCTAAACTGGGAGGAAAAATATTGTTAATGCACCTTGTTCTTAGGAGCAATGTCCAAACGTTACTGCCTACTATCCTCTAATTAGCAAAAGAATGGTATAACATAAAAACATAATCATATATTTAATATCTAATTATAATTAATCAAAAAAAACTAAATGATGCAGGTTCAAACATAATTTACAAATATAGCACGGAAAAATAATCTAGAAGTTTAATAAATTTAAAAGGTAAAAAACATATTTTAGTGCTCTTTATTTTAATTTATATGACGCATTTTTTTTAATCAGTTAAACAAAGAATGACACATTTTTCTATTTGATAACATTTTAACTTTAAATTTTATAATTTACGCTTAACGAGATGATCTATATCTCATAAATAATTTTGACTTGTTTTAAACTACAAGATTTAAAAAATTTACTTTATTTTTAAAATTTTATATTCATTCAAACTACATGATATAAATTGTCAACAACGGAGTAATAAAAAAATAGCTCACATCGCACCTCGTGTAAGATCGTACAGGGAGTGAAGGCCTTAACCCGCAAGGGTAGCCAAGTTGGTGTAACAGTAGAGCGCGGGACCGCAAGGTCACGAGTTCGATCCCCTGCATAAATTTTCTTGGTTGAGCCTGTCACACATGGCTTGCCAAGTGTGGTTAATCGGCTGACGTGATTTGCAGGCTATTGCGTCAGTCCGGGGTTTACCCTGTGCGCACTCGAGAGAGTAGCGGCTGCGGGTTCCTTCGTCAACAAAAAAAAATAAGGGAGTGAAGGCTAACTATTATGCCTTTATCTTATAAACTGTGAATTACTCCTATTGTTTTATTTTTTATTTTTTATTTCTTGCCCTTGGTCCATTTATTGTTTCATTTATTGCTTTTTGAGTGGATTGGAATTTGGAATGGACTTGTCATATTTGTGTTCTCTTCCCTTTAAAACAAAGAGATTAACTTATATATATATGTTGACGATATATTTCTACTATCAAATCATTTAAAAATAATTACAATTAATTTTAGATAATAAGCATGAATTGATGATATAGAATTAATTGTGAATAACCTGCTAGTTAAATTACACTGATGATACTAAAACTTTTCACACTAGTTAACTTAAATGCTAAAACAAAAGCGTCAAATAAGGGATCTTTGATTTGCAATTAGAACAATTAACTTGGTTAAACAGAAAAACATCTTTCACTTTGCTATTTGCAGCTCTTATTATTTTAATAAGCGTTTAGTTAGGTTCTACACGACAAAAAATAATTTTTTAATGGGACAGCAGTTTACACTATTAAAATTTTTAAAAATACAGATCGCCTATAAACTTGAATTACCAGGTAATAGAACTAACGACACTTAAAATTTTGATGGGATGAAAAAAGTCAATACACTATGAATCATCTAAAATAGCAATAAACTATAACAACATATTCAGTGTAATCTTACAGGTGAGTATGTAGAAAATAAAATATACGCAGACCTTACATCTATCTTTATGATATAAAAAGACTATTTCGATAGACCCTCAACTCATGAAAATAAATAAATATGGATTGATAATTATTTTATTTTCAGAGGCATCTACGTTTCCCCCCTTAAATCTTTGATATTAATGGCATCTTCTTATGATTGGTAGTTGGAATCGACTAGAGTTAAAAATTTGGCCAAAAGATTGCATCAAATCCAAATAATTGGTGTAGTTGTATCTTTTCCTGCCAAACACACGTGATCTATTTCTATTAACACATGTGATCTATTTCTATTTCTTCTATTATACTTTGAGTTCAAAATTAGTTGTTATATTTAGTTTTCTGCGACTTAAATTATATAAGTTTTGATTAATATTTTAAAATATATTTTTCAATTAAATTAATATAAAAAAAGTTATAATTTGTAATATTTTTCATATAGACTTAAATATCTAAATTTTATTCAAAAAATATTGAATTGATCTAATTAAATTTTATTTTAAGAATTAATTAAATTAATTCTAAAAAAGAAATATAACAACTAATTTGAGACAGATCAAGTATATTCGTGGAGATAAGCAGGTAATTAATGAATTGTCTAAAATTGTTGTTGGTTAGTTTTATAAATCCATTCAAAAGGTGCTGAAAAATCAAATGGCTTTTTATTGATTTTGCGTCGCTCTATGTAGTACTTTTGCCGGTTATATTTTACCCCTTGATGTTTTCTCTATTTCTTTATTAGTACGTTGTATATTTTGGTAAACAAAGGCCACCTTTTCATTCCTTTTCTAGATGCTTAAAGTAGGGGTGGCCAATGGGCCGAGCTCAGGACCGTCGGATCGGGTTTGGCGGGGTCGGGATAGGCGGGCTTTGTCGAAGTCCCGCCCAGATCCCGTCGGAATCGGGTCGGGTCGGGATCCCGAGCGCTTTTTTTTCCCCACTTAATTTAAAAAAATAGCATGTATATAAAAAATTCAATAATTAAACAAGACAATATAGTGTAATAAAAATATCTCAAGGCTGTTTTTGTGTATTTTATATTATTTAATAGACATGATTTTTTTTTGTAATACAAATACAATTGTCAAAATTGTAACTTTGTGGTGTTGTTCAAAAGTTGCAAATTACATTGTAAAATTGCAATTAAAAAAATTACATTCTGAAAAAAACATGTTCTAGTTTCTTGATAATTTCCTCTGGTTCTTCGGTTGGAATTGATATTTGTTGGTCAAATTGCTCCACGTCGCTTCCACCACATTCAGATAAGATTTTGTTGTAGTTTTCGTCTTCTTCTTCGTTGATCTCCGATTGACCGCACCTTCTCCGCTCCGTTCGTATCCAATCTCTGAATAATACTGCAATCTCCAAGCTGTCTCCGGCTAATGAGTGTCTATGCTCTCCTATTTGATATCTGCCGGCAGAAAAAGCGCTTTCAGACGCCGTTGATGACGGGGGAATGTTCAAAATATCTCGGGCCCTCATTGAAAGTGTCGGAAAGGTCTTCTCATTCCCCCTCCAATATTTCAGCAAGTCTTCACGTCCTTCTTCATTGAGAACTGCTTGGTACGGTACAGAACCCTGCAAAATAAAATTATCAAACTCGCTAATTTGGTTAGTAGCGGTACGACCGCACATTCTATTTCTGAGGCTTTCAATACTACCCACAGAAACAACATGTCTTTTATGAGGTTGTGTTGAAGAAGAAGATGATGGTATGGAAGCCGGTAGGTTGCTAGCACTTTCTTGTTGGTAAAACCTATATATTTGTTTGCATTCGTCTTCTACGCTAGACAACACTTCTTCTTTAGTTTGTTCAATAGGTGGTGGGTAATTTAGATTTTTGGGACTTGGAGGTGGTAGTACTTCTATACAATCGTAAATAGTTTCAATAAGTGATTTAGTACCGTCTATTTTAATATTCGGATTTAATACAACACCAATAATATAAATAGTGGGAATAAGAATAAAATATTTTTTTTATTTTGATAAATATTTTTTTAATAGCTGCCTTATAAACTGGTTTTTTCATATATTCACTAAGTAATAAAATATATTAGAGCTATATAAAACAACATAGTTGAAATAGTAGGATAATATATACCGAAAAATTCATTTGTTGCTTGAAAATAATTCTCTAAAAATACAATAAGTTCGGAAATTTTTCCCCAATCGCTATCTACAACCATATCATCTGAATTTTGATTATAAGAGTTAAAAAATAAAGTTATAGGTTTTCTATAGTCATAAGCAACAAGTAGTTGCTCGTATAAAGAATTTCACCTAGTGGGTACTTCTTCTGGAATTTTTTCTATAAGGTAGTTGGCAATCGTGTCAAGTTTTTTTATATTCTTTTCTTCGTTGTATTCTATTATTTTTAAAAATAAAATTTATAGCAAATTGTATTTTACTAAGAATGTCTTCAAAAAGTGATAGATCATCCTTTACAATTAAGTTATATATATGGCATGCACATTTTGTATGAAAATGATCTGGAAAAGATGAAGTTAAAACTATTTTTTAAAATTGTAATAGCGTAATTGTTAGAAGAAGCGTTATCTATTGTAATAGTCATAATTTTATCAGTTATTCCGTAATAATCGCACACTTGATAAATATTTTCTGCAATGAAAGTATCAGTGTGCCTATCATCTATATATCTATACGCTAAGATACGTTTTTGCATAGACCATTTATAATTTATCCAATGACAGGTCACCGTTAAATAATCATGGCCGTTAGTACTACGGCCTATATCAGAAGTGATAGCCATTTTTCCATTAAAATGATATAATGAATAACGTAAATATTGTTGATATTCATGTGCGAATTTAAATACATCTCTCTTAACAGTTGATCTAGGAAAATCGTTAAAAGCATGATTATACATATCTCTAATGTAATGAATAAAATCGAGAGATGAAGGAAATGAAAAAGACAAACCCTCCACAACAACTAATTTTGCTATTGCTTCCCTATCTCTATGTTTATCGTATTTAGGGCCTACAATTCTCCCCGTCATAGGGTTAATTTGACCATGTACTTGTTCCGGGACAGTATGTGAACCTTGTCCAGATGGAGCGGACGTTTGCGCACCCGATTTTGAAGCCTTGTATTGGGCATACCTAGCAGGATGAGACCTTGATACATGTCTCATTAAACCCCCCCCTCCCCCCCCTCTCCCCCCTGTTCCACCCTGACCTTTTCCAGTTTTAAATTTTAAAACATCTTTACAAATTTTACATCTAGCTACTTGATTCTCTACGTCCCTATCAAAAAATGTCCATGCATCTGATTTTAATGTTCGTTTTGCTGGACCTCGTTTCATACTAGGGGCAATATGAGGCATTTCAGTTAAATGTGCACTAGTGGGTGTGTTGTCATCTACATTAGTGGGTGTATCATCTAGATTATCGTCTAAATTAAAGTCTTCTTGAGTTCCAGAAAATAGCTCCTCGTCTAAATCTAATGGTATTGTAGGAAAATATTCAGTATCAACAAAATCATCCTGTGTAGGAATAGGATTCTGTCTAGAAATAGGACCCTTGCCCTTGTTGCCCCTACTAGAAGAAGCATGACCCCTACCCGTAAGCATACATTTAAATCCTTCCATTATAAATTTATAATTATACTAATAAATAACTAAAGTAACTGAAATTAAGTGCGCTAAATAAAATAAACAGACAATAATAATTTAATGAAGGAATGAATGTACCAAACGTCGACGTAACGTCGACGTGTAATTGAGAGGTTGAAAATTGAAACTTTGCTCAATGGAAGATCCTCAAGTAAGTTGCCAACTTCACTCCCAAATGAATAAATAAATTTGAATATTTAGTAGACAATGTAGACTTGTAGAGAGATAGATTGAGAGATTAGAGAGATTGTAGGAAGATTTGTGAGAAAGATGAAGAGAAAATGAGGTATTTATAGTTGAGAAATTGAGTTAAAGTGTAAATATAATAACTTATGAGTTAAAAATAAATATTAAGGGGGTAGGGGGAGGCCAAAAATGGTCGTTGCACAACAACCAAAATGTAAAATGATCGTTGCACAACGGCCAAAATGTAAAATGGTCATTGGTGCAACAGTTATTTTTACAAAAGGGGGGTTTCGGGCAGGATCGGGGCGGGACCGGGATCAGGTCGGGGGCCTGGGGCGGGATCGGGGCGGGGCGGGACGAGACCATGTCCGTCCCGGTTCGAGTCCCGATATCGAATTTTATTTTTTAAAAATATCGGGACCGGGGCGGTGTCGGGGCGGGACCGGACCAATCCGGCCCACTGGCCAGCCTTAGCTTAAAGTGCTCCCATGTGCGGTACTTTTGCAGGTTACATCTTTTATCATTGATGTTTTATTTTACAGAAAAGGATCAAAAACATATTTTAACGTATTAGAAATGATAAAAAAGATCCCTCCTTCCGCATTGTAGATCAATTTTCTCTCTAATGCATTTTCAGGTTTAAAGTTATCCTTGTATAAAAAATGATTCAAAGATATCCTACTATTATTTATTGGATCAAATTTATCTCTAGCGTTATCTTTAGGCTTAAAATTGTGCATCTATTAATGATACATTGAGATTGAGATAATAAAATATTATATTTCAAAAAGATCTTTCTTAGTATTAAAGACTTCAATCCGTGAGGAAGCTAGTAACCCACTCTTAATCTACACAAAGATGAATTATTGCTCATTAGACTGGTTCTACCTCGACTTATTAGGATGAGACCTTCTTTTATCCCAGATGACTTGAACATATCTTGGCTCACTTCTTGACAAATAAAACTTTGCTTCGATGATTTGACACGCTTAGCTTTTGATCGAGAAAGACGGGAGTGAAAGTAAGTTTATTGCCCCAATTATATTTTATTTAAATTTTAATTAAATACGTGACTTTTATTTATTGCTGCACATAAAATTTTGACTCAATTCAAAGGATCCGACCATCCTTGTCATTTTTTCATGCCTTTTTAAGATGTTTAAAGTGCTCCAAGCTATAGTCTATAGTTGTGTTTTGGAATCTTGTCAGATAAACTTAGTTGGTATTAAAGGAATATGTTCCCTTGATTTTATTAATGAATGATTTACAATATATATAATGTTACAAGAATATTTACTTTGATACAAACTAGGTAACTAATTAACCTAATTACAAAAAAAATTATAATTCTATCTAAAATAGGAGATATACAATTAATATAATTAATGAAAAAATGTTGAGAAATATTCTATTACACCCCCGCAGTCGAAGCGGGAGGTTGTCGAACACTGAGACTGGCTCAAAAATCATCAAATAGTATGCGCGGAAGTCCTTTGGTGAATATGTCGGCAATCTGATCTGAAAGGAACATGAAGGACATGAACTTGACCACAGCCACTTTTTCGCGAACGAAATGAATGTCCATCTCAATGTGTTTAGTGCGCTGATGTTGGACGGAATTGCCGGAAAGATATATCGCACTAATATTATCACAGTAGACCAGTGTTGCCTTTTGAATCGGGCAGTGAAGCTCAAGTAGAAGGTTACGGATCTAACAAGGCTCAGAGACGACGTTGGCAAACACCTCTGTATTATGCTTCTGCACTGGATCAGGATAGTATAGGTTGCCTTTTGGAAGACCAAGATAATAGGTTATCTTCGAGGAAAACGCAATAACCAGACGTAGAGCATCGAGTGTCAGGACATATCAGTGAGCGAAGACATGTGAGCGAAGACATATCAGAATAAGTAGTGAGACCATTGAGTGAAGACATGTATAGATGTAATCCGAAATGAAGTGTACCTTGGACGTATCGTAAAATAGTTTGAGGGTATGCATATGTGCTTCCGTCGGAATTTGCATATGCAAGCAGCTTTGTTGCACGGTATATGAGAT
Source organism: Anisodus acutangulus (assembly GCA_029783415.1). Taxonomy (NCBI): domain Eukaryota; kingdom Viridiplantae; phylum Streptophyta; class Magnoliopsida; order Solanales; family Solanaceae; genus Anisodus; species Anisodus acutangulus. The sequence goes on from CM056508.1 coordinate 7,938,475, forward strand.
GTTTGGTCTCATGATGTGAGGTACTGCAGGGCTCCAGCCAGGCTACGATAGTGATTCGAGTATGAATATGAAGGGTCGGAATCAGCGTTAAGCTTGAAATTGGTGTCTATAGGTGCGTGAGATGGTTTGCAATATAGCATGCCTGCACGGTCAAGGATCTCTTCGGCGTACTTCTTCTCACATAGAAATAGGCCGCCAGAATGTCGAGTGACAGAGATGCCCAAGAAATAACTCAGGGCCCACAAATCTTTCATAGAAAACTCAGAGGAAATGAGAGACATAATGGACTGGCGGAGAGCATCAGATGATGTAGTGAGGATGATGTCATCAACATATAATAATAGAAAAGCCATGTATGTACCCTAGTTGTAGATGAACAGAGAATGATCGGATCTGCTATGTGAAAAATCGATAGAGGAGATATAATCGGTGAACCGTTGGTACCATGCTCGAGGAGCCTGTTTCAATCCATAGAGTGATTTCCGCAACAGACACACATAATCTGGATGAATAGGATCCCTGAAACCCATAGGTTGATGCATATATACCGTTTCACGAAGATCCCCATGTAAGAATGAATTCTTGACATCAAGCTGATGTATTGGCCAAGACTTGGATATGGCAATGCTAAGTAGGGATGGCAGGTGGGTAAAATTTTGCGAATTCCGCACCGCACCCGCCCCAGTTGGGGCGGGTATGAGTATAACTTTGGTGGGTAGTAGACGGGTATGGGTATTGAAAATGTACCTGTCACGGGTAGGCGGGTAGGTGGTGGATTTGCAGTCATAACCGCCTCCCCCGCTCCACATCTAACCACCTACCCGCATGCCTTATACCCGCCCCAAGCCCAAAATATTAGCAGCCCATAAGTCGTGCCTTCAGCCCATAAGTCACGACAATTCTCTCATTCTCCAACAAAATTCAAATATCTGAGTTTTGTCTACATTTGTAATTAATAGATATTTGAGTGGATAATTTTTGGGTTTTCTTAAAAATCTTGTTTTCTTGATTCTTTGTTGTGTAAGGGGAAGAGATGAAAAAAATGGGGAATTCTGATGGTGAAAAAATCCGGAATTCTCCTCCTCTCTCCCAAAGAAAATGAGACCGTGATAGTATTGATTCTTGACTCAAATTTTTGGGATCATGTTGATCACAAATGAATTGATTACAAAATATGGCATGCGGATATTGGCGGGTGACGGATATCCATTTGGGTGGTGGAGCGGGTGTGGATTTAGGAATATACCCGCCTAGGCGGGTATGGATGTTGAAATGTTCGGGGGGGGGGGGGGGCGGCGGGCAGGGGAGGTTACACTAACTAGTCTAATTAGTATTCTAACTATACCAGCTGGAGTCAATTGTGAAATAAGAGCATATTTAGACCAACTAAGTAATGATAGGGGCATAGTTAAGCCAAACTATAAACGGAGTTCAAATATTGTGAATTTCACATACAAAACTGAAACCTGAAGATGGATGCTCATTAGCTTAACAAACAAACCTACACAGACGAGCTCTGGAGGCAAATAAAATTGTACTGGATAGCCTCCACAATAAATCATTAAAAACGAATGGAGGATGGCACATACAGAAAGGTATTAAGCGTGAAGTTTATGCCTGTTAAACAAAAAAACAGTTGGAAATGGGAAATGAGAAAATGCAGGCTGATGGCGTTCCACGGAAACTGGAGTTCACCGTTGCTTCTGTATCCTCTTGTCTCTTATAGGCAACTCGATTGGCTTCTGCGCCTCGTGAGGATGGTCTGGACCCGTATACACCTTAAGATGGTTAAATAATTGTCTACCAAGCTGCACAAACAGAAATGTGAAACGAATTAGAACTGGTACAGAGAAAAAAATAAAAAAAGAAAAGAGCATCTTTACGGTTATTGGAAACAAGGGAAGAGAAAGAGCAGAAAGGAAAATAGAAGAGAAAATCAGAAAGAGTGTTTTTTCTTATCTCTTGTAAGGAGTTCATAATGAAACGACGAAGGAAAGTTAAGATTCATTGCCCTCCCAATAGCTAAGACAAAAATTAGTAAGCCCAAGATGAAAACTATTTCCTCTCATCATTTTCTTTCCTACTCTCTTGTCAAACCAATCAAGGAAACCTTTCCCCGCTTCTTTTTCCTGTCTTTTGAACAAATGACTGTTGTTTGTTATCTCACGGGCCTACGTATGTTAATACAAGGAGGGGCAAGAGTGGACTATATTGATACTAAATCCAATACAGAACTCATCACAGAACTAACAATCTAGATGCATAAGAAGACGAAGTTTGCAAGATTCCCTTCTTCCTCTACATACAAGAAAACCTAAAGTATGCACAATTGGCATAAGATCATCAAAGTTAGAACATATATTAACTCATTTTCTACCAGCAAACCTGCACTCATAGACTTATTGTTCTTTTAAGGGCCTGAATTAATGGGTGACAAAATGCCAGAAGAGATGGAGTTACCGTTTAGGAGTCCCAAAATCTGATACTCCTAGTCCAACAGTAATGCAGAATACAGACTTACCCTCTCTTTTGGGAGCATGCCACGGACAGCATGCTCAATAATTCTTTCTGGAATTCTCTGTTGAAGTTGATCAAAAGTCTCTACTTTCATCCCACCGGGCCTCCCTGAGTGCCTCCTGTAAAGCTTTTGGGTCCTCTTCTTCCCAGATACAGCAACCTTCTCAGCATTAACCTTTTGATGTTCAATTACAAAGAAAATTGCTCACACATTAAACCGTGTAATAGCAGATAGTTCACAATCAAAGGAGAACAGTATAATTTTACCATTCTAAAGTGAAATTGTCAACTCATTGATGAAAACGCACTTATCATGCAGGGAAAAAGCATAATTAAAAACATCTATTGCTTAGGACTTTGGGAAGGTGACATTAGAAGTGTCTTCACTCGAATTCCGTCCCAGCAAAGAGATAATAGAAGGAATGGGCCGGAAATGAGGATCACGAAGGTTCTTACACAGAGATTTCAGCATAGTTGAACATAAAATATGCATAAGGAAAATCCATACTATTAATCAACACTATTCGATAGGAACAAAATAAAAAAGATAAGGACTAAGGAGAAGCAGTGGACTTCTAAATGCATTCCATTCTTAAGAAACTTATAGAAGCAGGGATCTGCATAATTACAACAACAACAAAATCAATTTCATACTTATACTGATATAAAGATCGAACTGTATGGAAATCTTAAGTTTTTTGTTTATCGGATGTCCCCGAAGGGACAAAATCTTAAGGTTTGCTTGATAGAAAATTAAAAGAGCATAAAATTAGTTCCAAATTCCCTAAAGAAAACCTACACAAATCGAAAAAAAATTGAACTTAAATATTCTACATAAGCTCGGGGAACTAGAAGAGAATGAATATTGCCACTTGAACGACTATGAAGGAAATAACATTGCAAAATGAAGAAACCTTCAGAGACTGAACGTACTAGCATTAAGTTATGGTGGATTAGCCAATAATCATGATAATGTAAAAGGGAAAAAGTTCAATTCCCACATCATATTTTCATGGCCTTTTACCTAATATCAAAGTCTTTTAAGACTACATTGTCCCATATTCTTTTAAGAATCAAAACATTTAGCACAAGAACATACCACTATTACAAATGCACCCATATCCACACTTGGAGTGTATGTTGCCAGATTCTTCCCTCTGATATGTATCGCTATAGTTGATGCCAATCTTCCAAGAATTTTATCGGTGGCATCAACAATATACCAAGGTTTGTCTGTGTTCACATGGTCAGCACCCTTGGGATACCATGTTTTATTCCAAATGTCCTGGAGGCAGGAAGAACAAAAAATTACTTGCAATACCTTAACCATCTAATCACATGTACAAGCATTCATATTCTTGCTTCGGCAACAATGACATCCATTAGATAAAAACTCCTCTTTGCACAGTCAATAAGATCAAAAGATATATAGAACCACTGAAGCATAACTAAAGTAAAGAAATACGGTCATTTGTTAGGTTTACTGCTCAAAAGAACTGCCCCAGAATCTTTTCCTTTTTTTTCCTTTTAATGCTGCCAGAGCTTTTAATAGTCACAAGTGATTGATGATTGCTATACATTAGTTTAGCTCAATTCTTGATTCTCAATTAACTTAAAGCAGGGTATATGTGCCAACTACCTAGGTTTCAAATCTGACCTATAGTTCTCCGGACCCTGCTAATGCAGGATACTTTGTGCACCGGACTGCCCTTTTATAGTTCTCGTCTTAATCACAAACTTAGAAAATTCTGCCCCAAATAAAGAGATAACAACTTGCTCAAAACAACCCCGAGCTAGTCCATATTTATACTAAATTAAGAAGAAAGTTGAAGTCTTTTACACGTTTAATGTTGAAAACTAAGTACTCCTATGAACCAAGAAGAGAAAGGGATAGTCTATAAAATTATCAATTTTCAAAATAACCCAAAAGTCCCAGAAAAAAACACCTCTAGCTGGAAGTTTAGCTCAATTCTTGAATCAACAATAACTTAAAGCAGGTAATGCACCAGCTACTTAGGTTTCAACTCTAACCTATAGTTCTCTTAATCACAAACTTATAAATTGCTTCCCAAAAAATAAAGAGATACGTAACAAATTGCGCAAAACTACCCCAAGCAAAGTCAAATGCATACCAAATTAAAACTGAAAGTTCAAGTCCTTCACACTTCCAATGCAGAAACCTAAGTACTCCTACGACCCAAGAAGAAAAAATGGTAGTCTATAAATTCCTCAATTTTCACAATAACCCAAAAATCCCAGAGCACAAATGATAAAATTGAGGTTCTGACCCAACAGAAAAGAGTACCTCTAAGATAACTAATTGGGAGTAGAGCTAAATTCTTGATTCTCAGTGAACTTAAAGCAGGTATATGTGCCACTACCTAAATTTCAATTCTATTTTATAATTCTCCTCTTAATCACAAACTTAACGAATTCTGCCCCAAATATAAAGAGATAACAACCTACTCAAAACAACTCCAAGCAAAGTCTAAGTACACACCAAATTAAGATGAAATTTGAAGTCTTTTACACTTTCAATGTGGAAAACTAAAGGAGAGAAAAGGGTAGTCTATAAAATCCTCAATTTATAACAATAACCAAAAACCCCATAGGAAAAATGACAAAATCAAGACAACAGTGAGGTTCTGACCCAATAGAAAAGAGTACTAAGTGGGAGTAGAGCTCAATTATTGATTCTCAATGAACTTAAAGCAGGTATATATGCCACTACCTAAGCAGATAGCAACTTGCTCAAAACAACCCCAAGCAAAGTCCAATTGCACACCAAATTAACATCAAAGTTGAAGTCTTTTACACTTTCAATGTAGAAACTAAGTACATAATAGTAAAGGGTAGTCTATAAACTCCTCAATTTTCACAATAACCCAAAAATCCCATAGCAAAAAATGACAAAAATCAAGACAAGTAATCTAACAAAAAGATAAAAAGAAAGAGTAAATAGTTACAGGGCCATCGATTTCAGACTCTTCAAACATCCATCGTTGTTCAAGAGGAATATGAGGTGTCTTTTCTTGGCAACGAATTTGAGTAGCTCCTCGATGGGCAACATTAATGGAAGAAGGCTTTGAAGAAAGGGAGAAACCCAAGAAAAGGGTCTTATTATGTGAGGAACAGAAAGATTTTGCTGGTGAATGTGATGCAAATATTACAGAAGAGGAAAAGCATTGCACAGCCATTGTTGTTCCCCACTGCTACAGAGTGGATAAGAAAAAGAGGATAGAAGGGGAGTTCTTTTTTCTTCTTGCATTTTTCTCTTCGTTTGAAAATATATATTAAAGAAAATAACAACAATGGTCCCTTATTGTTCATAGTAGGTTCAAAATAGTTCGTTAAGTATCAACTGAGCTGTTTTGACCTTTAAGTTTGTCAAAAGTGAACACATTTGCCTTCATCTAATGTTTACGTACAAGATTTTGATCAAATTTAATTGAGAACCGTGAAAAATATTTAACTAGAAACACCAAAAATTTCATCAAAATTAATCACAACATAAAAAATTACAGTAGAAACAAAAAAATAGACCACAAATAGCAAAAATTACACCAAAGTCTTGAAATTAACAAAAAATAACATAAATTATAAAATACTTTCAAATGTGAGTTCTCGTTAAATATTTTCTATTTTCAAAGTTTAGATTAAAAAAATCGACAAAAAAATCAAATTAACCAAATAAATCGACTAAATCAAAATGATGAAAAAATGACATAACTGATTTGGTTATTTCAGAATTTACAAATTGAATTAATTTTATTTTATTTAATTTTAAGAGGAAAAACAATCCAAACTAATCATGAACACCCCTAGTCGTGGGAATTGTTATTCCCTCCGATTCAAAATAAGTGCCCACTTAATCTTTTTATTTTAGTTCAAAATAAGTGTCTACTTACATAATCAAGAAGGAATTAACTTTATTTTTTTAGATTTATCATTATTAAGTGTTAAGTGACCAGATCTCAATGTTTCAAATTAGTAATAAGATGCAAATTTTAATTAAGAGTAGTTTAGTCAAATTACCTACTTTCTTTTAAGAGTTGTACTATAGTATTTTTGTAATATGTGTGTTCAAGGATAAGGGTGTGTTTGGTGCGAAGGAAAATGTTTTCCTAGAATTTTTTTCTTGAAAAACATGTGGTTTCTTACTTATTTTTCTAGTGTTTGGTAAGGAAGAAAAAGAAAATCATCCCAAAGACATTTGTATGTGATCTAGCAAAACACTATGGGGGGCGGATGGAGTGGGGAGTGGGGGTTTGGGGGTGGTAGGGATGGGTTGGTCAAAGGGTGGGGGTTGAGGGCATTGTGTGGGTGAGGAAATAATGAACTTGGAATGTTACTCATGTAACTTGTTTTTCCTACTTTCATTAAGAGTTTTATTTCTCATTTTTGAGGAACTTGTTTTTCTAGAAAAAATATTTTCCAAAAGTTTTGGCCAATCAAACATGGAAAAATTGGAAAATATTTTCTGAAAAATAATTTCCTCCATACCAAACACACCGTAAGTTGACACTTATTTTTAACTAGAGGGAGTTAGAGCTGCATATCGGTCAGTTCAGTTCGAGTTTGAAAGTTATCGTTTAATTTATCAGTTATCAGTTTGTAGACATGCTAAACTGTTAAAGAACCGTTAATCGGTTGTTGATCGTTATCGGTTCAGCTATCGGTTTAACTCTTAAGATTTAACACCAATTTTTTTCAAGAATAAAGAACTCATAACAGAAAGCAGCTGAACACAATTATCCAATTGAAATAGGAGGGTCGTAAATAAACTTGGACCAACTAAAAGTGATATTCTATCAAAGCCTATCACTGAAACACCAATGCATAAGGAAAATTAGAAACATTCTTCAAGCATTTAAGGTTCCATAATGCACTTACACGTAACATATAATGGAATTGCCCCTTAATATTTAAGCAAACATCAACATATTCTTCCTAATGTACCATCCAATACATATCTACATGGAAAAAGGAAAACAGAGACAACTAATTTGCCATGTAATAAGCAGTTGGAGGGGTTCCTGAAGTGAGAAATTGCCGCTACTGAGAGAGACTGAGTTTCTGAAGTGAGAAATCAATTGAACCCTAAGTCTAGTCTATGTGACTTTACATATGGAAAATATATAATTATAATTAAATAAATGATTATCGGGTTATCGATTCACCCGTTAATAAAAGTGACTAAACCGAGACCCGAACCGATAACCCAATAAACATATGACACCACTCGATACCCGAACAAATAACCCATTAACCCGAAACATTAAAGTATGAATCTGTAACATTTCGAACATGTTGGGCGTACAAATGATATATAATCTTAAATCCAAGGGGTCTATGTGCAAAATACCCACAAGAGCCTAATTCCAGTTGCAGCGAACCGACGTTGTATTGATGACTCCACAGCTTCCGGACTTTGACGTGAGAAAACTCAACTTTAAAAAATGGCCTTTTCAACTCTTTCATCACCAGCACTTCCATTACTATTCCATTATCAAAAACCAAAGCTTTCATTTTTAACTTCAAATATCCAAACCCCATTTGACTATTTTCCTCAATTGTCAACTCTAAACCCTAAACATCATCATAAAATGTCAAGAACATCATCAATCAAAGTAGTTAGTGATCTTGGAATTGTTGAAAGAGCAATTCAATTAGTTCAATCTTCACCACCCACGTGGCAATCTGCTTTGTTAAGTAATATTATCATCTTCACTGTGGGTTCTCCACTTCTAGTAACTGGTTTGTCGGCTTCTGGTATTGGTGCTGCTTTCTTGCTTGGTACTCTCACTTGGCGAGCTTTTGGGTTTTCTGGGTTTCTTCTTGTTGCCACATATTTCGTTATTGTAAGTGAAAAAATTAATCTTTATTCACTTTCACATATGTGCTTTATTCGTGTAGTGTTATTTTGAGGATTCTACTTTGTACATATTGTTTTTAGTAGAACTAACCTAAATAGCCGGCGGATGTATAATATCCATGTATAATGTGTGTATAAGCTATGTATACTGAGTAAGAGAAGTTTTGGAAACTGCCTCTCTACCTCCCAAGGTATGGTTAAGGTCTGCGGACACTCTAGCCTATCTAGACCTCATGTTGTGTGATTTCACTGGGTATGTTGTTGTTGTTGTTGTACCGAGTAAGAAAAGTAAACAGTGAATCCGGCCAGCTATTTTTGTAAAGATCTCATATTTTTTTTTGGGTCTTCTAGGTTTCTTGTTGCCACATATTTCGTTATTGTAAGTAAAAATTTAAGCTTTATTCACTTTTACATGCTTTATTCGTGTAGTGTTATTTTGAGGATTCTATTTTGTACATAATGTTTTATCCTATTTAGTTATCTGAGAGAAGGTAGTAGGAAGAATAAATTATGCTTATGCAAATCTCAGATCAAAGACAAATTGAAAGTAGAATACTCAATCATGAATAACTGCCTGGGACCGAGATTTGAAGCTTATGGGTTGTAGATTCTAGTCTTTTTAAGTTAATGGGTTCTAAATTAATAAAATATACATATTCAATTGTAGCCAACATTCTCTCCCTGGCCCAGGTTGCAAATCATTCTTTCTTGTCTAATTGAAGAAAAAGGTCAACAACAACAACAACAACATAGCAGTGTAATCCTAAAAGGTCAATATAAGTAAAACACTACTTCTGAAATAGTCATAGTTAATAAAATGAAACAAAAAAAGTGCACTTTTGGCACCCAAGGATGTGGCCTAGTGGTCAATGAAGGGGGTTGAGAACCCATGAGCTCTCAATCCCAGCAGAGACAAAAAACACTAGGTGATTTCTTCCACTGTCCTAGCCTAGCCTTGATAGATAGAGTTATCTGGTATTCTTTGTTGGTGGGAGGTGGCAGGTATCCCGTGGAATTAGTCGAGGTGCGCGCAAGCTGGCCCGAACACCACGGTTATAAAAAAAACAAAAGAGCACTTTCACACTATTGATAGATTAGTGGAACTTCATAAGCAAAAAAAGAAATGCACCAGTATTAACTGTCTTTTAACTTCTGGTATGTCTTTCTTCTGAAATAATGATGGATGCTGTGAAGGAATTATCTCTTGCTTAGGCTGATAATTCTGATAAAGATGTTAGGAAACTTGTGGACTAATAAGTTAAACCAAACAGGGCACAGCTGCAACTAAGGTGAAAATGGCTCAGAAAGAGGCTCAAGGGGTTGCAGAGAAGAGAAAAGGAAGGAGAGGACCTGGAAGCGTGATCGGCTCTAGTGCAGCCGGTTGTGTTTGTGTGTTTTTATCAATTAATGGTGTTGGTGGAGAGGCATTTAGTCGCCTGTGGGTACTTGCATTTGTAGCTAGTTTCTGTACCAAGTTGAGCGATACTGTCTCGAGCGAGATAGGAAAGGCATATGGAAAAACTACGTGAGTACAGCCTCTTCACCTCTACCTAACTATGATGTATCTGATGAACTGAAAACAGCAACTTTTTTTTACATAAACTGGAAATTACATTCTCTAATTGTTTCTGGATTTTCCATTAATACTTAATTCTAGACCTAGTGAAATACGCACAAACCGTGTTTTAAATGTAAAAAATTAAGAAAAAACTGAAATTTTGTCCTTTGAGAACCCAAGGAGCTGGAAAAGTGTCTTAGTTTGGTAGAATTGCCAGTCGATATATATTTTTTATGATGGTGGTCCCCGGGTCAGGGTTCGTCTCACTAGCACATGTTTTGAGCAACTCTACCCACCAAGGCTTTAGTAGATGGGAAAAAATCACTTAGTATTTCCGTGTCTCTGCTAGGATTTGAGCCCTGGTCTCCAAGGTTTGCACCCACTTCGTTGACATCTAGGCCACAAATTTAGGTGCTAGAATTGTCTGTCAATGTTGCAAGTTTTACATGATTTACTTTTCATCTTAGGTATGTGATAATCTTTGTGACTAAACACTTTGGTAGGCTGCTATTTGTAGTTCACGTGCAATTTTAGATAGTACTAGCTAGAAAGTTATCTCCTTCGGAAGGAAATTATAACTCAAGAAACTCAGACCACTTTTGCTTTTATCTGTTCAATACTGTCATTAGCATGATGCCTCTCTTTAAGAATTGTCTGCTGAGTACTTGCACAACAATTGCAGGTATCTTGTCACCACATTCAAGGTAGTGCCTCGGGGTACTGAAGGGGCTGTAAGTGCTGAGGGAACCTTAGCTGGGCTTCTTGCTTCAGTTCTCCTTGCTTCTGTTGGTTATCTAACGGGTCAGGTATGCCTTCCATGAATGGTTCTAAGTTTTGAGAACTTTTTGCTTATGTGTGTGGGTTCTCTGTTATATATTGGGATAACTAGAAGATACTAGTCAATAATAGGATTAAGGATATGGAAACAAAAATGTCATTTTAGAATTTCTGCATCGAGGTGTTATTATATGATTAACTTTGTAGTCCCATGAGGTATAAAATGGTCCGGTTGAGGCCAGAAAATAATTTAGGTTATACGAAATACTGTAGAAAAGTTTGGGAACAAAAAACATTGTTGTTATGGAATATTGTCATAGGGAGTAGTTGTTGTAGAATGAAGTGTTGGACTAACTGTGGCACCATTATGGGCTTGATGTGCGGGAGTGGATGTTTACATGGGACTTTTGGCTTATTGCTTGAGGTTGTGAGTAAGGGAAGGATCATCCGTTTGCTGATCTAACATAAGATATTGTTTGTGTTGTTGAAGTATTTCTTCTACTCTCAATTAATGTGGATAGTTATTCCTATCAGTATCAAATCTGGCCGGGATAGAAGGTTGTGAGTCTCATGTCACTCTTGATAGTCTCCAAGTTATCATAGATTTTATTGTATTCTTAACTTATATTTGTATCCTTTTGAAACCTTGTTGACAGAATTATAAAGAGCGTAAATTGAAAGGGGTTTCATTATTTTAGCAATCCTATTTTTCTCCTTTCCCTTCTAGGATTTGTGTGAATGTATGGGTTTTTTTGCTATGAAGGTGTGCAGGCTAGAGTAATAATTATGTATAGTGGTGCTTTGGTTCATGGTAACTCAAGTCTTGTATTATGATAATTTGTTGGGAGCTTATGTATGTTGATTTTTTTCAAAAAATACATTCTTGCATGTAGTTTTGTACACCTTGCTATCCATGCCCTCCACAAGATATACTTCTCGCCAATAGAATGGCAATGTTAGTATTTTTGGAGTCAAAAACGTTTTCTTTTACTATAATTTTTGTAAACATTTTAAATATTCCAAGTTTGCTGTCATGTGACCAGGAGGTCATGTGTTCAAGCCGTGGAAACAGCCTCTGCAGAAATGCAAGGTAAGACTGCGTACAACAGACCCTTGTGGTCCGGCCCATCCCCGGACCCCGCGCATAGCGAGAGCTTAGTGCACCGGGCTGCTCCATTTAAATATTCTAAGTTCTAACTATTAAGATATTGTGATTTTGGTACATTTTTATGTAAATACTAAATATACAAGTTTTATTTCAAAAAGATTAGGGACTCAGAATTTAACATGGGAAATTAGATGTGTGAACTCTCATACTCCAAACCCTATTATTTTTTTTGTGTCAAAGAGAGTACTAAATATTTTTCCATCCGAATATACTAGGAAATGGATGATTTTGGTGAAGGTAAAATCCCTGCATAATATTACCTGATTGGCTGATGTTTTGCCAATGTTTAGGGTTGAGCAACCCAAGGCAGGGGATTTTATATGGTTTTAGCCCATCGATATCTTTATTTTATTTTGGATGAGTAGCTGTGGAAATATTCACTACATCTTTAACTTTATCTTGCCTGTGCTGAAAGACAGATAAAATGCCATTTGTTCCTCTTTAGCTTTTTTCATTACTTTGATTCAATTTTTTGGAAGACCAATTCCTTATTCTGACAAAAAAAAATTTGTTTCCAGACTAATGTACCTGGGGCTGCAATATGTGTAATAGCCGCTCAGATAGCAAACTTTGGCGAAAGTCTAATAGGCGCTTCACTTCAAGAGAAAGAAGGATTTCGTTGGGTAAGTAGTATTCTGAATGGAGGTCTTAACGTGTACTCTGAGATGTTAAGTAATTCGCTCACCTTTTTTGTCCCTTAATATTCAGCTCAACAATGATGTTGTCAACGTCATCAACGTATCCTTGGGAAGTATCTTGGCCGTCCTAATGCAGAAAATAATACTCCAAAGTTAGCGAACTTAATTTATTCACATACTTGTAGCATGGAGCTTGAATTGTCGCCTTTATTGCATACAGTGTAGAGCATATCCTCGAGGTGCAAATGAGATCAGTAATGGGACTTATCATCCGAGCCAGGTACGAAGACTTGTTTGAATATTCATGCTAATGTTATAGTTGAGAAACAATTCTGATAAATCCCTCAAATTTACTAAATTGTTTCAGTGTCAATGTAGTGTTTGCAACAGTCATTTGGCAGGATATCCAATATTGCACAGATTTTGTGTTTGATAATTTATGTAAGATACAATTGTCAGCACTTGTAGATTACTAATTTGAATAGAACATGTGTCAAAGACTTGGTACTTATGTAATCTTATTTATAGTAAAACAAAGATGCATTTTTCTATTCTCTGTTTGATAGTAATTCTTTGCTTAGTAAGACAAATCAAGCTATAGGAACTATGCAATTGTTCTTTTACCTAAAAAAAAACACTTTCACAGTTACACTCAATAGTTTGGGAATCCACATGTTTATTCCTTTTTTGTAATTGAAGCAATTGTCTCTTTCGAGCCATACATTTTGGAAGATTAAAAAGTAAAAGAGAGATTATAAAAAGATGTGTTGAATCATGAATGTGTGATAATATGTTACTTTAACGATTATATTGTTTAAAATGTTTGTTGTGCGAAGAGTTCGGTGAACGCATTCACGAAGAGGAAGCAACAAGACAAACTTACTTATATAGTTAATTTAACTGTAATAATATTAAAGAATTCAAAACCATGCTTTTATTGGGTTATGGGTTCAACACATCTTAAGAATTATGATCCACATTTATTTCGAACTATTTTTCTTTCCTTTTTTTTATGATTGAGAAATATTTGAGGACTAGTGACGCATTGTCTGAAACTACGTAGATTATGGACATCTTTCTATCCTCTCCACTTAAATATCGTAATTTTATATGCGATAAAATTTAAATATGTGACGTGTTGCGTGCACCTAACTAACCCATCACTTGTTGCACACTTAGCACTCTTATTTATTACTAGACCATGGTTAGTGGGATTGGAGCTATTTTCCTTTCCTTCATCATTGACAGTGGTGGTGCCACCTTTCTCCAAAAAAATATGTCAGTTGGCACCTCTTAATCGGGAAAAACTATATTGTGCAACTAGGTAAAAGAAATTATTTCTTGTGTATATATTATATGTTGAATTTTACTTTTTTTATGTGTTTGTTTCTTTATACTTTGATTTTCCTTATTACAAATCCTAGCTCCTCCCCCGATCATGGATTCTTACTATGAATTTTAGAATTTTCATTATGATATGTAAAAGATTGTGTAACTTTTATTTATTTAAGTAATTATGAGTGATGAAAATTCATGTAGAAATTAAAGAGTAAAACATTATGTAGGCGTTTGGCCATAGAAATTTTTAAAAAAATGAATTTTTAAAGTTGGAGTTGAAGTTGGCCATAATTTTTGCAAATAATATTTTGTTGTTAAAATGTACTCTTTCAACAAGGTTTTGGTTGTGAAAAAAAGTGGAAAATAAAGTTTTGATTGTTTTTCAAATTCCAATTACAACTTCAAATTATATTTGAAATTTTCATGACTAAATACTGATTTTTGAAAAAATATTTGAAAAATAAATAAATTCTTATGATCAGACGGGTCCATATATCTTCATCAAATTTGCTACATGGATAAGGCTGGCCAGTGTCGGGACCTGACCCCGACCCCGTCCCAATCCCCTCTAAAACAAACGGCGTCGGGACTCGAAACCGGGACAAGACCTGGGCTCATCTCGCCCAGGCCGGTCCCGCCCCGGCCCCATTCCCGTCCTGACCTCGACCCCACCCCGACTCCCCCTTTGCAATAATGACCGTTGCACAACGACTATTTTTGGCCCCCCTACCCTCTTAATATTTATTTTTAACCCCTAAGTTACTATATTTACACTTTAACTCAATTTTCAACTATAAATACCTCATTTTCTCTTCATTTTATCTCACAAACCTTCCTACAATCTCTCTAATATCTGAATTTATCTCTCTATAAGTCTACAATTACATTGCCTACTAAATATTTTATTTTATTTGCTCATTTGTATAATTGTATCAAAGTTTAAAAATTGGGATTGAAGTTGGCAACTAGCTTGAGGATCATCCATCGAGCAAATTTTTAATTTTCAACATCGATTATAAGTCGACGTTACGTCGGCGTTTGGTACCTTCGTTCTTTCTTTAAATTATTATTGTTACTTTATTTTAATTATCACACTTAATTTTATTATCTTTAATTATTTATTTACATAATTAAAATGAAAGGATTAAGAGGTATGTTTAAGGATAAGAGTACTTCTTCTAGTAGGGGTAACAAGGGCAGATGTACTTCTTCTAGTCATCTTATTCCTAGACAGGATGATTTGATTGATTACACTCATATAGATGAAACTGATTTTTTTAATGATATACCATTAGATAATGAGATATATTATGCGGCTAGTATTGAAAGTCATGTTGTTTCCGCAGCTTAGTATTGAAAGCCTTAGAAATAGAATGTTTAGTGGTTCCACTACTAATCAAGTTAGCGAGTTTGATGTTTTTGTTTTGCATGGTGTTGTACCGTACCAAGCAGTTCTCAATGAAGAAGAACGTGAAGACTTGCTTAAATACTGGAGGAAAAACGAGAAGACGTTTCCGACACTACCAAAGATGACCCGAGATGTGTTGAATATTCAAGCGTCTGAAAGTATTTTTTCTGCCGGAAAAGATTTCAAATAGGAGAGCACAAACACTCATTAGCGGAAGACAGCTTGAAGATTGCAGTTTTATTCAGAGATTGGATACGAGCGGAGCGTAGAAGGTGAGGTCAACCGGAGATCAACGAAGAAGAAGACGAAAACTACAACAAAATTTTGGACGGAACTGGAAGCGACGTCGACCAATTTGACCAACAAATTCCAATTTCAACCGAAGAACCACAAGACATTGTGAAGAAATTAGAAAATGTGTTTATAAATATGTAATTTTTTTAATTATAATTTTACTATGTATTTGCAACTTTCAACAACACAAAGTTGTAATTTTGAAATTGTATTACAAAAAAATCATATTTCTATTAAATAATATAACAGACACAAAAACAGTCATGTGATATTTTTATTACACTATCTTATTCAATTATTGAAGTATTTATATATATTATTTTTTAAAATTAAATACAAAAAAGATAAAACAAAATGCTAGTCCCACCCGTCCCAGCCCGCCGATCCCGACCTCCCAATCCCGTCAAAATCAACACAAGGTGTCCAATTTAATTCTTGTACAGCAGACAGAAGTGACCGCTAAATGCTAAACTAGCTGATGATTCAGATCCATAATGGAAAATAGCGATAGATGAAAGCATTAATTTCAGGAATTGCTTTTTTCAGTTCAATAAAAAAGATGGAATTTTTCAGCTAAATGTGTAAGTAATTGACATACACATGAAAATGAAAAGGAAATAGCAACGTGAATTGCGGGAAAAAGCACTCTTACATTAATTATTCCCTGTCCTATTTTTTTATATCCAGCTTTACGGCTTATGCTAAACTATTTCTGAAGATAATAGTTCTGATCCCTCAGCACTACTAGCAGTAAAGCGAGATGTGCATGAATGACCAAAGTTTGATAACAGAACAACTGATATCACATACAAGGTCATATCCCAGAAGAGAGCAAATTGCTCCCACCAGGGTTCAAATTCACGCTGCAGGCCTCCAACTGGATTTTAAGTTCTCCTTCTTTGCCATCGAGCTATGCTCGAGGTCCCTCTGTCCTATTTTATATGGTGGTGTTACCATCCGAAGAATTAGATAATTTTTTGTTGATTATAATTTTCTCATATTTTTAAAAATATTTTGAATTAATAATTTTGTTGATTTATACTCTCTCCGTCTCAATTTAAATGTTTTAATTTTCTTTTTTACATATCCCAAAAGGAGTGTTTCTTAAGTTTTCTAATTCCAACATTCTACCTGACAAGTTTAAGACCATAAGATTTAAAAGACTACACATATTTAATTTAAGATCACAAGACTAAAAAATCTTTCTTTATTTCTTAAACTTCGTGCCAAATTAAATTAAAACACTTAAAATAAGACGGAGAAAGTAATACTTTTCATATCATTTTCAATATATTTTAATTTATAATTAAAATTAAATGTTTTAGCTCTTGCACTTTAAACAACTTCAATAACATAAATTGAAGAAGGGGGAATACCGCATATTTATTGCGCCAACAAATGAAAAGATCGGAATATGACAAAGAAAAAATTAGATGGGAGCCACTGCCCAACTTTTCAATGCTAATTAATGCAAAGGAAGAAATTATTCCTTTAATCCTTTAGTTTTTGTAGGGATTTGACATATTGAATAATTGAACTCATATTAATTCACCTAATATAGATATGTGCCCAAAAGATATAATGAGCGAGGTAAAACGTCTTATCTCAAAATATTTTTTATTCATTCCTGAAGTCCTATTGAGGACAACCTCTCCAGCCCCTTTAATTTTAGAGGTGGCGTTGCTTCACATGAACAACCTCTTGCCCGTGGTTAGGACGTAACCGGATTATATGTGATCTGGATACTCTGGCCCACTCCAGTTGCTTTGGCAGACTGTGTGTCCAGTTTCTTTTCTGCCTTTCTTCAGGCCTTCAGATCATTTAAGACCTGAAAACTCTGGCCCATCTTACTAGGTGTCCATTACTTTTCCTATGAAATGAATTCTGGTCCCACTCCAGTCGCCCGGAGGCTTTGTATGACTGAGTGTCCAATATCATCATATCAAAGGAATTTTGGCCCACTCCAATCGCCCGGAGGCTTTGTATGACTGAGTGTCAAATATCATCCTATGAAGGATCTTTCGCCAAATAGTATGTGTGCTCAACGTCTTTAGCTTTTAGTTTTCTTCTGTTATGATTGGTGCCCAGACAATTGTTGGCGCTTACTTAAGTGTGGTAACAGTTTTCGCACAGTCAGTGGATCTTACTCCCTCGTATGTGCGAACATACTTTACACATTTTAATAATTACACTTAAAAGAACAGATCTTTTTAAGTCGTTTACAAAATTCAATCTTTAAACGGAAAAGAAGATGAGATTAAACTCCTGATTTTAAAGCGTAAGAAATATAAATTATTTTCATATTCCTCTTTACTTTAAGCCATTTTTAATCAGACATCATTTAATCTTTATTCTTGACAAGTAAGAAAAACTACTTGGGAGACAATCAAACACAGAACCTCTAATTAATATATAGTGAAAAATTTCAATTGTTTCACCGTGGTTTTTTAATGGTTATAATCCTTTAGTCATGGACGGATCCATATGGAGGGTGGAGATTCACTGCACTCGTATTATCATTTCTAATTAATTAATTATGTATAGCAATGTTATATTTTTTTCAGATTTACTTAGTGAAAGATGATATACACGGCACTTTGTATAGTTGTCCATATTTTATCGTAATTGTAAAATTCTTATACAAGTGTAATTATGGTATTGGTCTTATATTAGAAAAAACTATTAGAATTATAGTAGGAAAATGTAGAGTTATTTTCCATATTTAGATATTGTATATTTGTATATATACATCTTCATTAATGAAAGTAATCAATAAATTATTTACTTAATGGTATCAGAAGTCTAGGGCAAATATTTTCCTTCTCCAACCCACCCTTTCGCTGCCCTAATTCTCGGCAACCGAGACTTCATCGGCCGCCGGCCACTCCCTCTATTTTTCTTCCTAAAATTTTATTCCAAATCCCTAATTCTCCTCTTGTTCTTTCAGTATGTGTACCTCAAAGAACACCTTTCATCCTGCCCTTACAGTCCCAATATCAAGAACAACATACATATCGTTCTTGAGATGAAAAACGTCTAATATGCAATGTGGGCGAAATTATATAAAATTCAAGCACGCTCTCATCGAGTCCTTCATCACATCATCCCCGTGGAAAAAGGAAAGGAGAAGGTGCCTACCACCGATGATGACATTAAGTTATGGGTAACTCGTGATGCTACGGTACTCTAGTGGATTTATTTCACTATTTCTACGGATCTCTTGCGAACTATTATTGAACCCGACGCGACGACAATTGACACTTGGAATAGGTTGCGTGATATATTCCAAGATAACAAAAAGTCTCGTGCCGTGACCCTTGAGCAGGAATTCTCACACATCACCTTGGAGGATTTTTCTGAATGTCTCAGCCTATTGTAAAAGGCTCAAGGAGTTGGCGGATCAACTCAAGAACGTTGGTGCGCCCATCACGAATGATCGTCTTGTTCTCCAGATTGTTATAGGCCTATCCGAGGCTTATAATGGCGTTGGGACGCTTCTTTGTCAAAGTAATCCTCTCCCACCGTTCTACCAAGAACGTTTCATGCTCACATTAGAAGAGGCCGACTTGGCTAAAAAGGCGGCTAACAGAGCAAATTCTGTCATGATGATAGCCACGTCCGATGACCCTCACTCATTCTCGGACAATTCTAGCCAAAATCGTACCAATGGTGGCGGTAAAAAGGGTCAAAACCGAAAAAATGGCGGAGGACATGGCGGCCGCGGCAGTGGCAGTGGAGGAGGACATGGCGGCAATGGTCAGGGACGTGATGGCAGTGGACCGACTGGGCCGCAGCCCCACTGGCTGCAGCCTTGGGCCAATGCACAGTGGTTGTGGCTGTGGCTGTAGGGCTGGGCCAGTGGCCCACACCACAATTCCCATTTTTTTCTCCCAATTAGGCCAGGCCCAATTACACCCAGCAACAGCCGGCTGCCCAGCAGACACAGACTAGGCCCTGGCAGTAGATTGGCCTGCTTAGGCCTCAGTAGGCCTTCGCTGCTACGGGCCCAACACTAGTTTCGACACCTACGAAAATTGAGGTCGTGACGTATATACTTGGTTTAAATCCTCCGGATGTGAATTGGTACATGGACACCAGAGCCACTTCTCATATAACGTCCGCGCCAGGTAATTTCTCGTGTTGTTTCTATTTGAGCAAACATCGTGGCATTATTGTTGGTAATGACAATTCAATTTCTATTCGTGGTTATGGTCACACAAAGTTATCTCCTCCAAACCCACCGTTAGCCTTAAAAATGTCCTTTATGCTCCTCACTTAATTAAAAATTTAGTGTATGTTCGAAAAATCACAACTGATAATTGGGTTTCTGTTGAATTTGACCCTTTTGGATTTTCTGTGAAGGATTTCACAACGGGGATACCTCTAATGAGATGTAATAGTCGGGGAGAGCTTTATCCAATCACCACCACCACCACTTCCACGAGTCAAGCCACACCATCAATGTTTGCCGCTCTAGCACCTTCCTTATGGCATGAACGTTTGGGTCATCCAGGGCCGTCTGTTATTTCTTCTCTCAAAATAGTAATTTTATTGATTGTAATAGTACGCGTAGTACTAATATTTGTTCTTCTTGTCCACTAGGAAAATATGTTAAATTACATTTTGTAGCCTCTACTTCCAGTACTTCGATATCTTTTAATATTATTCATAGTGATTTATGGACATCTCCCATTTTGAGCTTTTTGGGTCATCACTATTATGTGTTATTCTTGGATGATTATTCTAATATTTTGTGGACTTTTCCATTGTCTAAAAATTTTCAAGTTTTTTAAACATTCTTAACATTTAGAGCATTCATCTGTACCCAATTTGAACGAAAAATTAAAAACATTCAATGTGATAATGGAAGGGAATTTGACAATGGGCCATTTCGGAAATTTTGTAACAAAAATGACATCACTTTTTGGTTTTCTTGTCCTCATACGTCCTCACAAAATGGAAAAGCCGAAAGAAAAATTCGTACCATTAATAATATTGTTCTAATTTTACCAGCCCATGCTTCTGTACCTCCTTCTTTTTGGCATCATGCATTGCAAATGGCTACTTACCTTCTTAACATACTTCATAGCAAAGGGTTAGCATACCACTCTTCTCTAAAAATTATTTATCTTAAAGATCTTACGTATTCTCATCTTAGGGTGTTTGAATGTTTGTGCTATCCTCTCTTCCCGTCCATTATAATTAACAAACCTCAAGCCCGTTCTACCGCTTGTGTGTTTTTGGGTTCTCCGTCTAATCATCGAGGCTATAAATACTTTGATTTATCCTCTAATAAAAAATAATTAGTCGCCATGTTATTTTTGATGAAACTCAATTTTCATTTGCTAAATTGTATAATTTCGTAGCTAATTCTTATAATTTTTTGGATGATGAGATCTCACCGTATGTGGTCAATCATTTAATTGGGTCATCATCTCGGGATTTGGACCAGCAAACACCGACTGGCCCAGTACCCATTGACCCAGTTCCAGTCCGAGACACAAATATGTCAGCAGACCCACTGCATGTTGGCCCAAATATTTCTTTTCCAAGTCCATCGTCTAGGCCAGTAGGCCCACTGCCTGCTGGCCCAAATTTCCTACAACCGGGTCTAGGTCTTCAGCTAGCAGGCCCAATAAATTTTTCTCAAAGTCCAGCCGTTCGGCCAGCAGGCCCACTGTCTGCTAGCCAGTCTTGAGGCAGTCTGCCACCTTCCACAGTCCAGTCCACTTCTGTTCCGAGTCAAGGGCCAGTTACTCGTAGCCAACGGGTATTTTTAAATCAAAATGATATTTTAATCTAAATCCTAATGTCACTAAATCACCCCTACCACGTAATCCAGTGTCTTCCCTTCATGACCCGAATTGAAAAATGGTCATGGATGATGAATATTATGTTCTTATTAAAAATAAAATGTGGGAGTTAGTGCCCCGTCCGCCTGGTGTTAATATTATTCATTTTATGAGGATTTTTGCTCATACAAAAAATATATGACGGTTATTTTGAGAGGCATAAGACCCGTCTTGTAGATGATAGTAAAACTCAATAGGTTGGCGTGGATTGTGGAGAGACATTTAGTCCGGTGGTCAAACCAGCAACCATTCACACTGTTCTTAGTCTGGCTCTCTCGAAAGCATGGCCCATTCATCAGCTGGATGTGAAAAATACTTTCTTATACTATGATCTTAAGGAGACACTATACATGCATCAGTCCTTAGTTTTCAGGGACCCCGATCATCCTCACCATGTTTGTTTGCTGAAGAAGTCATTGTATGGGCTTAAACAGACCCTTTGGGCTTGGTATAACATGTTTGCAGATTATGTGTCTACTATTGGATTTTCTCACAGCCGGTCGGATCATTCTCTATTCATCTATCGTCGTGGTACTTCTCTGGCATACATTTTGTTATATGTGGATGATATTATATTGACCGCCCTCTTCTCAGTTCTGAATTTGCTATGAAAGACTTGGGGGCCCTGAGTTATTTTTTGGGTATAGCTGTCACACGTCATGCAGGTGGCCTATTTTTATCACAGATGAAGTATACATATGAGATTATCGAGAGAGCTGTCATGTCATCTTGTAAGTCCTTTTCTACTCCGGTTGACACCAAACCAAAGCTGAGTGCTACCTCTAGCACATCTTACGAGGATCTCACCCACTATCGCAGTCTTGTACGGGCCCTCAGTAACTTACTTTCACGAGACCTGATATTACGTATGCAGTGCAGCAGATGTGTTTATTTATGTATGATCCGAGGGAAGAGCACATGCATGCGCTCAAATGCATTGTGTGTTACATACATGACACTCTTGATTATGGTTTGCATTTATATCCATCTTCTGTCTCTACTCTCGTGTCTTATACAATTGCTGATTGGGGTGGATGTCCAGATACCAGGCGTTCGACATCTGGTTATTGTATGTTTCTTAGTGATAACTTGGTCTCTTGATCGGCAAAACGCCAGGCTACTTTATCGCGATTCAATGCGGAGGCCGAGTATCGAGGGGTAGCCAATGTGGTGTCTGAGTCATATTGGTTGCGTAATCTTATGTTAAAGCTTCACTTTCTGATTCAGAAAGCTACATTGGTCTACTGTGATAATGTTAGTGCAATCTATCTCTCTGGGAAGTCTGTCCAATATCAGCGCACTAAACATATCGAGATGGATATTCACTTTGTTCGCGAAAAGGTAGCTCGAGGACAAGTATGTGTCTTGCATGTCCCTTCACGGTACCAGATTGCTGACATTTTTAATAAGGGTCTCCCCTTAGTAATGTTTGAATATTTTAGGGACAGTCTCAGCATACGACAACCGCCCGCTATGACTGCCGGGGGTGCGAAATACGATATACACGGCTACAACCGTGTATATCACTTTGTATAGTTGTCCATATTTTAGAATCGTTGTAGAATTCTTGTACAAGTGTAATTACGGTATTAGTCTTGTATTAGGAAAAATATTATTAGAATTATAGTAGGAAAATGTAGAGTTATTTTCCATAGTTAGATATTATATCTTTGTATATATACCTCTTCATTAATAAAAGTAATTAATGAATTATTTCTTTCCCATAGTATATCCGTGTGCACCAAGCGCAAAAAGACATGTGATACAAAGGTTATTCAGTGTACCTCTACAACTAGTTTGGGTATTTAATCCCAATTTAGTCTTTGCAATTTTTTCCTTTTAAAAAGAAAAAAGAATTGAGCCCACCCGGGGAATGTGTGTCTGGTGTCCGCTTGCGTTAATAAGTAGTACTGGAGTATTTCTTTTGGGAAAACAACACCAAATATTCCTGAAACACAAAATAATTATCCGTCCTATATCCCTTCTAAACTAATTTAACTTCTTACCCAACCGGTCGAAACTAATTACCTGAATACTGTCCGCTTGCGTTAATAAGTAGTACTGGAGTATTTCTTTTGGGAAAACAACACCAAATATTCCTGAAACACAAAATAATTATCCGTCCTATGTCCCTTCTAAACTAATTTAACTTCTTACCCAACCGGCCGAAATTAATTACCTGAATACTCCCTCGCTCCAAAACTCTTCCTCCATGATACCATCACAGTATATTTATATACCGTGATGATATCATGCAGAACTAAAAGAAGGATTGAATTAGTACTCCATGATATCATCTCAGTATATTTATATACCATAATGGTACGATGGATTGAGGAGTGTCTCATTGAAGGACTGAAACAGTCCTCCATGATACCATCACAATATATTTATGTAAGATGATGGGATCATAGAGATTTTTTTCAAGAAAAGTGTCTTTTTGAATAAATGAACATAATCCTTCATAATACTATCTCAATATATTTATATACCATGATGATATTATTGAAGACTAAAAGAAGGACTGAAGCAGTCTTCCATAATACAATTTTCGTATATTTATATATCATATTGGTATCATAATTTAAGGACATCTCATGTAAATAGTTTAAATTTTTTTAGGAGTATAAAAGTAATAGAGGTATGTACGGGTAATTACTTTGGTTTAAGGGGATATGCACGTTGTTTTCCCTATTTTTTTTTCTTTCTCTTTGGTTTATTCTTAAAATAAAATTACTTGTGTCCGACACATTAAAATCCATGTTCTTCTTTGTATACCGTAGAAAATTATGTAATTAAACTAAAGGCCAAATACATATATAGCCCCTTAAATTAGACCCAAATTTTCACTTAGATGCTTTAACTTAAGCTTGTTCCTATTGGCCCCTCAACTTCATAAAAAGTGTGTTTATTAAGTACAATTGATGACATGTACATATATGTGTTTGTCACATATTGTAGGCGCATAACTCATAAGAGGCTCATTTTGTCCATTGCTCGCCGAAATATGCAAAGCTTTTACCAGAAAACTAGTTTCCGGCTATTTCTTTCTCCGGCCATCGTCCATCGTAATCACCACCTCCTCTTGCTTGTCCTTGTTCTTAAGATTCGACATGGCCGTCTTCGGCACTGCCACATTCTCTTTAAAATTCGACCACCAACTTCACCATTGCTTCCTCTCCTTTTTCAGATGATGTTCTTCATATTCGTGCCTAACAATTTCAGCAATAATTTTTTCAAGTAAATTTGAGACTTTCACGGGATATAAAAATTAAATTGCATATAAATCTAGTATTTTTTTCAACAAGAGTTGGAGCTTTTGCAAAACCTGAAATATTGGAGAAATGTCATTTGAGTATCAGTCGGAAGCAAGTAAAACAGTATACATCAAGACTGAAGGAGTATTATTTTATTTTCTGTGGCAAATATTTTGTTTTGTGCGTTTTCCGTGTCAATTTTCTCATTGAAAGCATCCGCTAACACCTCGACGGCTCCACTGCCTCCGGCCACCACATGCTTTCTCTTTGTTAAATATACACAATATACACACAATATACATGTGTATATTGTGTATCTATGCCTCGGTTTCCTTCAACAAACCGTGTACATGTAGATAAATTAGGTAAGAGTTTAGTCTCCTAGTTTAAGTAATGTTGTAGTGTAAATAGTATTATATACTTACCATAATATTTGTATTACCATAATTGTATAATTAGTATTCATTATTCAAGTAGAATAAGGTTTTAGGAATAGAATAGGAATAAGATTCTCCTATTATGAAAATATGTAACTTGTATAAATAGTCTTTCAATCAATGAAAATAATCAAGGGATTATTTCTTTCATGGTATCAAGAGTCTAGGTCTTAAAATCCTCTCTCTAATCTCTTATTTTTTTCGTTGACTTCCGAGACGTTTTGCTCTCGGTTTGTGTGCCGACAGGAACCCTTTTCTTCCCAAATTTTTCTCCCAAATCCCTCATTCTCATATTGTTCTATCAATATGTCTACATCCCGGAACATGTTTCATCATGCCCTTACAGTTTCTAACATCAAGAATAACATCCATCTCGTTCTTGAAATAGAAAACATTCAATATGCGACATGGGCCGAACTGTTCAAAATTCACGCACGATCGCATCAAGTCATCCATCACATAGTCCCCGCGCGCTCCTGAGGATACGGAGGTGCCAAAACGCGAGGATGATCCTAAGTTGTGGACGACTCTTGATGCTACCGTTCTTCAGTGGATATATTCCACCATTTCTACCGACCTTTTGCAAACAATTATTGAGCATGACGTTACGGCACAAGCGACTTGGGATAGACTGCCTGATATATTCCAAGATAATCAAAATTCTAGAGCAGTTACCCTTGAGCAGGATTTCTCCCACGTCAATATGGAAGATTTCCCTGATGTTTCGGCTTATTGCAAAAGATTAAAGGAATTGGCGGACCAACTTCGCAACGTTGGCGTACTAGTTTTGAACGATCGTTTGGCCCTCCAAATGGTTTCCGGCCTCTCCGAGGCCTATAGTGGTGTTGGAACGCTTCTTCGGCAAAGCAATCCGCTTTCGCAATTTTATCAGGCTCGTTCTATGCTTACACTCGAAGAAGCAGGCATGGCAAAATGAACGGCTACTGGTGCTAGTCCCGTAGTCATGATGACCGAGTCCATGGTATATCCTACCGGTTCCAACAACTCAGGCTAAAACCGCAACAACGGTGGCGGCAAAAATGGTGGAAATAAGAAAAATAATGGTAAGAACCGCGGCAGCCGGCAGAATGGTGGTGGCGGTGGGGGTCCTCGCGGTGGTCAACAGCAGCAACAGTAGTTCTGGGGCCAACCATGGGCCCCTATGCAGTGGCAGTGGGCCCCACAACAGCAGATTGGGCCCAGCCAGTTTGTCCCTCAGCGGCAGTTTCAGCCCAACAACTTCTCCTCCAACTGGCAGTGGGCGGCCCAGCAACAGTCCAGGCCCAATTCGGCCTGGTCCACATACAACCAACAGTCTGGGCCGAGACTGCAAGTAGGGGTGCTTGGGCCTCGGCCCCCGTAAGTCCATCACGCAGCGGCACCCACGCCCACCGACATCGAAGCCGCAATGCACATGCTTGGTTTAAATCCTTCGGACCCAAATTGGTATATGGACACAGGTGCCACTACCCACATGACATCTGATTCAGGTACGCTCTCGTCTTATTTTAATTTGAGCAACCCTCGTGGTATAATTATTGATAATGATAATTCTATTCTAATTCGTGGTTATGGTCATAAGACGTTATCTCCCCCTCATCCACATCTTATCTTGAAAAACACCCTACACGCCCCCAAATTGATTAAAAACTTAGTCTTAGTCCGTAAATTCACGACTGACAATTCCGTTTCTATTGAATTTGATCCATTTGGTTTCTCCGTGAAGGATTTCAAGACGAGGAGTCCTCTCATGAGGTGTGATAGTAGGGGAGATCTTTATCCTATCACACCCAGTTTCGGTCCATCGAGTTAAGCCCTGCCATCAGCCTTTGCAACCATCTCTCCTTCCTTGTGGCATGCTCGTCTTGGTCATCCGGGATCATCTATTTTGTCGTCTTTGGATAAAAATAGTTTTATTTCATGTAAGGCTATGAGTCGTCCTCCAAATTGTCAGTCTTGTTCTTTGGGAAAAAATGTTAAGTTGTCATTTGTAGACTCAAATTCTCATACTTTAATGTCATTTGATATTATTCATAGCGACTTATGGACATCTCCGGTACTTAGTTCTGTGGGTCATCGGTATTATGTTCTCTTTTTGGATGATTATTCTAACTTTTTATGGACGTTTCCGATAGCGAAAAAATCTCAAGTTTTTTCCGTCTTCTTAAAATTTAAAACATTCATTAGAACCCAATTCGAACAAGAAATTAAAAATATTCAGTGTAAAATGGCAAAGACATGGGGTGTTTCGGGAATTCTGTGCTAATAATGGGATCAATTTTCATTTTTCTTGTCCTCATACGTATTCATAAAATGGAAAAACCGAATGCAAAATTCGTTACATAAATAAAATTGTCCGCACTCTATTAATTCATGCTTCCGTACCCCCATATTTTTGGCATCATGCTCTTCAAATGGCTACATATCTCCTTAACATAATTTCTTCCAAAGGTCTGACATATTTTTCCCCCTTCAAATTTTATATAATAAGACTCCTTCTTATTCTCATCTTCAGGTTTTTGGGTGTTTATGTTATCTGTTATTCTCATCCACCACAATTAACAAACTTCAGGCCCGGTCTACTCCGTGTGTGTTTTTGAGTTTTCCATCTAATCATCGTGGCTACAAATATTTTGATTTATCCTCTAATAAAATCATCATTAATCGCCATGTCATTTTTTATGAATACCAATTTCCATTTTCTAAAGGTAACACTCCCGTGCCTAGTTCGTATAATTTTTTGGATGATCGTATATCCCCGTATATTATTCAACATTTTTCGGACGTAAACCGCACCCAAAATTCTCTAGCGGGCCCACTGGCCCCATTGGTCTGTCACCCCCTGTCTATACCAGTACCACCACTGGACCAGTTCCAGCAATTGGGCGATCTAGCCGATTTTGGAGCAGGTCGATTATCGCTCAGTTATCGAGTTGGGACGGCGGGCTCACTTTGCCGCTTGGCGATCCGAACCCAATAAATTCCCAAAATCCGTCAAATTCTCCCTCGAGTTATCGACCGGTCACTCATAGTCAATGGGGTATTTTTAAACCAAAAAGATATTTTAATTTACATTCTAATGTCCTTAAATCCCCCTTACCCCGTAATCATGTGCCTGCCTTAAATGACCCAAATTGGAAAATTGCCATGACCGATGAATATAATGCTCTTATTGATAATAAGACGTGGGAGTTGGTGCCCCGTCCATCTGGTATTAATATTATCAGGTCCATGTGGATTTTTACTCATAAGGAGAACTCAGATGGTTCATTTGCTCGACATAAGGCGCGACTTGTGGGTGATGGTAAGACTCAGCAGGTTGGTGTAGATTGTGGTGAGACATTTAGTCCGGTAGTCAAGTCGGCTACTATTCGCACGGTGCTAAGCTTGGCTCTTTCGAAGGAATGGCCTATTCATCAGTTAGATGTAAAAAATGCATTCCTACATGGGGATCTCAAGGAAACAGTCTATATGCATCAGCCTTTGGGATTCAGGGATCCCAAACATCCTCATCAAGTCTGTTTATTGAAGAAGTCCTTATATGGGCTTAAATAGTCTCCCCGGGCCTGGTATACAGGTTTGCTGACTATGTTTTGACTATTGGGTTCACTCACAGCAGGTCAGATAATTCCTTGTTCATCTACCGTCGTGTTCGTCCTTGGCCTACATTCTGTTGTATGTGGATGATATCATTTTAACTGCATATTCTGATGTCTTACGCCAGTCTATCATGACCATGCTCAGATCTGAGTTTGCTATGAAAGACTTATGACCCTTGAGTTACTTTTTGGGGATTGCAGTCACTCGTCACTCTGATGGGTTATTCTTGTCTCAACAGAAGTATACAGCTGAGATCATTGAGAGGGCCGGGATGTCATCTTGTAAGTCCATTTCCACTCCAGTTGATACGAAGCCCAAGCTTAGTGCCGCAACCAGCGTACCCTATGAGGATCCGACCCGCTATCGCTTAGTGCCGCAGCCGGCGTACCCTACGAGGATCCGACCCTCTATCGCAGTCTTGCACGGGCCCTTCAGTATCTTACATTTACGCGACCAGATATTACGTATGTTGTCCAGCATATGTGTTTGTTCATGCATGATCCCAGAGTTGAGCACATGAATGCACTCAAACACATCATTCGGTATATTCAGGGTACCCTTGACTATGGGTTGCATTTATATCCTTCCTCGACGTCCACACTTGTCTCGTATACGGATGCTGATTGGGGTGGCTGTCCCGACACCAGACGGTCTACGTCGGGCTATTGTATGTTTCTTGGTAACAACTTGGTCTCATGGTTAGTAAAACGTCAGTCGACTCTATCCCGTTCAAGTGTCAAGGCTAAATATCGAGGAGTAGCTAATGTGGTCTCGGAATCATGCTGGTTACGTAACTTGCTTTTAGAGCTTCATTGTCCCATTCAGAAGGCAACCTTGGTTTATTGCGATAATATTAGTGCCATCTACCTTTCTGGTAATCCGGTTTAGCACCAACGCACTAAGCATATCGAGATGGACATTCACTTTGTCCGTGAAAAGGTTGCTCGGGGTCAAGTACGCGTCTGTCATGTCCTGTCAAGATATCAAATTGCAGACATCTTTACAAAGGGTCTTCCTCGATCCTTTTTGAAGATTTTAGGGACATTCTCAGCGTTCAAAGACCGCTCGTTATGATTGCGGGTGTGTGTTAAATATACACAATATACACATGTATATTGTGTATATATGCCTCTCGGTTTCCTTCAACAAACCGTGTACATGTAGATAAATTAGGTAAGAATTTAGTCTCCTAATTTAGGTAATGTTGTAGTGTAAATAGTATTATATACTTACCATAATATTTGTATTACCATAATTGTATAATTAGTATCCAAGTAGAATAAAGTTTTAGGAATAGAATAGAAATATGATTCTCCTATTATGAAAATATGTAACTTGTATAAATAGTCTTTCAATCAATGAAAATAATTAAGAAAATCTTTTTTTTTTGCTGACATGTAATTTTTCTATTGGTTTGGTCTGGCATATCAGAGGAGAGAGAGTGTCTCGCACACCTACTGACTTAGAACTTTTAAATTTGTGTTTACTAAGATACACATTTTATGGAGTTTAGGTCAATAGGAACAAGCTTAAGTTAAAGTGTCCAAGTAAAAATTAGTGTCTAATTTAAGGGGCTATATATGTATTTGGCCTAAACTAAATATCTAGTAGCAGCACAGGATGTAACATGTAGTCAATAGATTGAAGTGATCCCAACTCTTTCGGCAGGAAGTATTAGATATATATATATATATATATATATATAATATTACTAAAATTTCAAAAATAATAATTGAATTTATAATTTTAAAAGCATAATAAATTTAAAAGTTAAATTTGTCAAATACAAATTTTGAATCTATTTCTTTTATAACAGAGCGCTCATTTTCTTGAAATTTTGAATGTGGCCCTGCCTTTAGTTATTCTTGAGTTGGTCTTGATTGAACATAACTTTAATTTTGGTAGAGAAGGCACACTCTGTAGGACAAACTTTTCATGGTCAAAACACATGCTCATGGTTCATGTGTCATATATTATAAACGTGTTTTGTTAAAGTTAAGTTAAATTCATTCTATGTACTTTTCTTTTCGTTTATTCAACAACCCAAAAAAAAAAATGTAAGAGACAAAAAAAAAAGGGGGAAATTCGATGTATGATTTTTCCATTCCTTATACAACACCTATCCAACATTTTTATATCGTACGCGGGATGTTTGTCAGGATTCGTTAGAGTCTCTTGATTTGGTTGGTGCCTCAATGATGAGAATTAGACAACCTAAAATAAAAATATCTAAGCATTTAAAAAATGTTGAAGAATAAAATATTTCATATTTTTGTTGAACCAAAAGTAGATATACTAGGGATTGAACCTTTTTTGAAAATAAAATGAAATAATTGAGCTCATAAAGAACACGTTTAATTTTCTCATCATTCTTAATACAACGACAACATATCCAGTGAAATCTCACAACGTGGAGTCTGGGGAGAGTAGAGTGTATGCAGACATTACCTCTACCTTGGTAGGTAGAGCGACTGTTTTCGAAAGACCCCTGCTCAAGACAAAACATAAGAACAAGCAAAGCAATAGAAATTATTAGACCCGGACAAGAAATTTAAAGCAGTATGAAAATGATGGTACAAAAGCGAATAAGCCATAATGCCGCATTCTGAAAAAGGAAGCAGTTACTAACGCAGGTAGATAAGATAAACAAAGTATACTAAAGAACACATAGCAATAGAAATCAAACGACATGGGCTATAAATCAATATTGCGCCTACTAGTATGATAGGCTAAGCAGGCCTACAATAATAACACTACAACTATCAGTTTGTAAGCGTAAGTAGGACTATGCTCAACTACCTACTGCCCTAATATGTGTCCTCCACAACCCCCTATCTAAGGTCATGTCCTCAGTAAGTTGCATTTGCGCCATATCCCGTCTAAGCACCTCTCTCTAATACTTCTTCGACCTACATCTACCCCTCCTGAACCCGTCCATAGCCAACCTATCACACATCCGCACTGGGGCATTTGTGTCTCTCCTCTGCACATGCCTGAACCATCTCAACCTCGCTTCCCGTATCTTATCCTCCACCGAGGCCACTCCCACTCTGTCCCGGATATCCTCATTTCTAATCCTATCCCTCCTTGTATGCCCACACATTCATCTCAACATCCTCATCTCCACAACTTTCATCTTTTGGATGTGCGGAGTCTTGACTGACCAACACTCCGCCCCATACAACATAGTCGGTCTAACCACCACCCTATAGAACTTGCCTTTAAGTTTTTGTGGTACCTTTTTATCGCACAACACTCCAAATGAGAGCCTCCATTTCATCCACCCTGCCCGAATACGATGTGTGATATCGTCATCAATCTCTCAATTCCCTTGGATAATAGACCCGAGGTACTTGAAGCTTCCTTTATTTGAAATGACCTGAGTACCAAGTCTCACCTCCACGCCTGTCTCATGGTCGCTTCCGTTACTGAACTTGCACTTCAAATATTCTGTCTTGGTCCTACTCAGCCTGAACCCTCTCTATCGCCATACCTCCAACTTAGTGTTCACTCTGCTGCGAGTCTCATTAATTAGGACTATGTCATCTGCGAATCTTCTTACTAAAATTGAAATTTCATTCACCACTTTCAACTTCACACTCAATCTCCACTGATTACCAAATAATACAGTATTCACTACTCATAAGTCATATGAATCTCATATAGTGTATTTCTAAAATTTGTAACTATTGGACTACATAATAAGGAGGTCACCATAATGATTTCACCGAAACCAGTAAAATCGCATCTATCACTGTCACTGTCACTATTTACAAAAAAATATTTTGGAACTCTTTTAACTATTCATATGTATCAAGTCTAATGTAGTGATACATGGACACTGATGAACTATAGATTTAATAGGTTTAACGACCCTCATAAGATTTGCCACGAATTATAGATATGGATATAAAAATTTACTAAACTCATAATAAATATTAAATAATTAAAGTGAAATAAATGGAAATCTTAAAGATTGAATCAATCATGTTTAAATCCTTGATTTGGTAATTGTTATGGTAATTATGGAGTCATTCCATAATTATCCCAATCATATCATATCAATGTAATTGTAATTAGTATCATGTAGTTTAGAATGATTAGGATATGATTAGATAAGTCTTCCTTAATATTAGCCTTAGAATGATATTGTACAGTTGTATATATATTTCAATCTTGGAACAAAATATCTCATGGAATTAACTTCCTTCATGGTATCAAGAGCCATAAATTAACTTTGCACACCCCCATCTTCTCGGCCTACCCACTACCCCCCTGAAATAATTCTTTTAGGCCAACACAAAAAGGGTTTCTTTACGAACCCTAAAACACAAACTAACCCTAAACCACCGACGGGTAACCCTAAAACCACCCCTAATTCGACATCTTTTCTTCTTTTCTTCCAAACCCTAGCCGACCACATACCCTAAAACCACTCTTCTCTCTTTCAACCCTTGTCGCCAAACCACTTCCGGTTTAGGGTTCTTCCACCAATCCCAAAATATTATTTTCTCTCTTCGTCTTTTATTCTTGTTTTTCATGGGAAACTATGGCCGACAAACAAAAATTTCATCAAGCTCTTGCCGTAAACAACGTCAAGAACTTTATTTCAATTACACTTGAGATGGAAAAATGGCAATACTCCTCGTGGGCGTAGTTATTTAAAATCCATTGCCGAGCATACAAAGTAATAGACCATATCATCCATTCCGAGTCTTTATCGGACACTACCGGTGTTGACAAAAAGTTATGGTCTCATTTAGATGCTATAATCATTCAATGAATTTACGACACTATCTCCAACGACTTATTGCATACTATTTTGGAGCTGGACTATATAGCTCAATAAGCGTGGGAGCGTTTGCAAAATATTTTTCAAGATAATAAACTTTCGAGGGTAGTATATCTTGAAAACCAATTCACAAACGTCAAATTGGATGATTTTTCAAACGTTTCCACCTATTATCAAGAGTTGATAATGCTTACCGACTAACTATCCAACGTTGGTGCGGCGGTGACAAATCAACGGTTGGTTCTTCAATTGATTGCGGGGTTGAATGAACATTATGATGGGGTTGCTACGTTCATTCAACAAAGTAATTCGTTGCCTTCATTTTATGAGGCTCGTTTGAGATTAATTCTCGAAGAAACCCGCAAGCAACCTCGGGGGCAACCACTGCTGGAACAGCCCTCGTCTCCACCAACTCATATTCCGCGGACTTTGCAACATAAAATTCTAGTTCGGGTGGAACAGGAAATCGCAACAACAATGGTAAAAAACAGGGGTCAAATCGCAACAATAATAAAGGAAAAATAATAGCGGAAAGGGACGAGGTAAGGGCGACGGCCACCCAGCCGGCGTCAGCAACTACCACCAGCAGCAGGGGCAGTGGCGGCATAGCCAGTGGCAGCCGCAAGCCCAGTCCGGCGGGGGCCAGTAGGGGCAGTACCCGCCGTGGGCTTGGGCACCACAATGGGCTGCCCCTCCTTGCCCATACCCCACCTCTTCGTGGGCCAGGCCATCATCTTCAAACCAACAACCCGGAGTTCTAGGTTCTCATCCGCAATAAGCTTTTGCATCCCATGGACCATCATCCGTAAGTTATGCTCCCACCGATATCGAACATGCCATGAACAACATGAATCTAAATATTTCAGATGATTCATGGTACATGAACACGGGGGCTACGTCACACATGACGACATATCAAGGTAATCTCTCGTCTTCCCCCTCACCCACCTTTATATTTGTAAAACATCCTACATGCACCAAAAGTAATTAAAAACTTGATATTTGTACGACATTTACAACTGATAACAATATTTTTTGTGAATTTTGATTCATTTGGGTTTTCTGTGAAGGATTTTCAGACGGGGACGCCACTAATGAGATATAATAGCACGGGGCACTTGTATTCCATCACTACAACTACCAACAACCAAGTCACAAAACCATCAACATTTGCAGCTATTTCCCATATCGTATGACATAATCGGTTGGGACACCCGGGAGCATCGGTGTTCAATGCTCTTAGAAAGAATAATTTTGTTGATTGTAACAAACTTTTGCACTTTTCTGTTTGCCAGGCTTGTGTTTTTGGGAAGCATGTTAAAGTTCCTTTTTTATTATCTACTTCACATACGCTTATGCCATTTGATCTTATGCATTGTGATTTGTGGACGTCCCCGATTTTAAGCTTTGCAGGTCATAAATATTATATATTTATTTTGGATGATTATTAAAATTTTCTATGGACATTTCCCTTAGGGAAGAAATCGCAAGTCTTCACCTTTTTAAATAATTTAGTATTTTTATCAAAATTCAATTTGACAAATTCATTAAATTTTTTCAATGTGACAATGGGAGAAAATTCATAAATACCCAATTTAAAGAATTTTGTCACCAAAATGGCATGTCTTTGCGTCTTTCATATCCATATACCTCACCTCAAAATGGGAAAGCCAAAAGAAAAATTCGAACGATTAACAATATAATTCGCACACTTCTTGTGCATTCATCCACACCATTGATTTTTTGGCGTCATGCACTTTAAATGACCACATATCTTTTAAACATTCTTCCTAGCAAACTACTCTCCAACATATAACATACACAAATGTTGTACCATCGTCTCCTGTCTTTTACACATTTGAGGGTTTTTGAGTGTTTGTGTTATCTCTTATTTCTGTCCACAATCATTAACAAGCTTCAAGCCCGTTCCACTCCTTGTGTGTTTTAGGGATACCCACAAAATCATAGGGGATATAAATGTATGATATGCCGAATGGGAAAATCATTATTTCTCGTCACGTAGTTTTTGATGAGTCTACATTCCCATTTGCTAATTCTCACGTGGCATCCCCACCTTCATATGATTTTTTGGACGACGAAATACATCCAATTTTACATCACCATCTAAATACCCAAAATCATGTGGGACCAACCCATAATTCCCCATACACCGTACCAGCCCAACCAAGAAATATGACTGGGCCAGTTCGAGGAGAGGAGGTCAATGCCTCTTTTCTTTCGGCCTCGGCCCAGTACACATCTCGTGGCGGGCAGGCCTAAGGGAGGGAGACCACTGCTCCCATACTTGTGTCACCACCCAGGCCTTCAGACCCATCTCTTCAAGCCCAAAACATCAACATGTGTCAGCCCAATAACCAAGCAGAAAACCAAAGCAACCAGCCGTGGGTTTTGGCCCAAGTTCGGACCTGGGCCTAATAGCCTACCCGACAACCCAAATCCCCAACCTCGGACCATTGAAACCTGTGCCATGCACGGGATATTTTGACCCAAGCGTCATTTTAACCTAACATCTTCAGTCCAACCATCACCTCTTCCAAAAAATCCTAAAGCGGCCCTATCAAACCCGAATTGGAAAGTTGCCATGTTAGACGAGATTGATGCTCTTACTAAAATAAGACATCGGAGTTGGTGCGTCCATCTAATGTGAACATAATCAGGTTTATGTGGATTTTTTGTCATAAAAAGAATTCTGATGACTCCTTTGTGAGTCACAAAGCTCACCTTGTTGGTGATGGCAGGTCTCAACAGGTTGGCGTGAATTGTGGTAAAACATTCAATCTAGTGGTTAAGCTAGCAACTATTATGATTGTTCTTAGCCTGGCATTGTCAAAATCATGGTCCATTCATAAGTTGGATGTCAAAAGTTTATGTTTACATGGCTACATACATGAGACAGTTTACATGCACCAACCTTTGGGCTTCGGAGATCCTACACATCCAGATTATGTTTGTCATTTGAAAAAATCTCTATATGGTTTGAAACAGGCACCCATGGCATGGTATAACAGGTTTGTATCCACATTGGGTTTCTCACATAGGAAGCCCGATCAGTCCTTATACATTTATAAGAAGGGAAATGACATGGCATACATCCTTCTATATGTAGATGACATCATTCTCACATCATCATATGCATCACTCCGACAGTCTATTATGTCCCTCCTTGCATCAGAATTTGCAATGAAGGATTTGGGTCCCGTAAATTATTTTTGGGCATTATTGTAACTCAATACGTCGGTTGTCTATTTCTCAGTCAAATGAAATATGTTGAGGAGATCATTGACAAAGCCGGTATGTCCTCCTACAAACCATCGCATACATCGGTTGATACAAAGGCAAAATTGAGTAACTCTACAGGTACTCCATACAGTGATCCAAAACATTACCGCAACGTAGTAAGGGCATTGCAGTATCTTACCTTCACGAGACCTGATATCTTATCTATAGTTCAACATGTTTGTTTACATATGCATGATCCGAAGGAAGAGCATATGAGGGCTCTCAAGCGAATTCTGCGGTATGTTAAGGGTACTCTTCATTTTGGATTGCACCTGTATAAGTCCTCCATTTCGAGTCTCTTATATTAAACAGATGCTGATTGGGGTGGCTTCCCAGACACACGACAATCCACCTCTAGTTATTGTGTGTTTTTGGTAGACAACCTCATTTTGTGGTCGCCGAAACTACAGCCGACGATATCTCGGTCAAGCGCTGAAGTAGAATACCGAGGGTAGCTAATGTGGTCGCTGAATTATGTTGGCTCCGTAATCTACTTTTAGAACTCCAATGTCCGATTGAAAAAAGCAACTGTGGTTTATTGTGATAATATGAGTGCGATATACTTATCAGGTATCCATGTCCAGCATTAATGCACAAAACACATAGAAATGTATATCTTATTTGTCTGAGAAAAGGTTGCACGTGGACATGTCCGTGTTCTCCATGTACCGTTCCGTTATCAGATTGCTGACATTTTCACCAAAGGTCTTCCGCGCGTACTGTTTGACAATTTCAGGGATAGTCTCAGCATACGAGAACCTCCCGCTAAGACTACGGGGGACTGTTAGGATAATTATGAAGTCATCCCATAATTATTCCAATCATATCATTCCAAATCATATCATATCATTGTAATTGTAATTGTAATTGTAATTAGTATCATGTAATTTAGGATGATTAGGATATGATTAGATAGGTCTTCCTTAATATTAGCCTTAGAATGATATTGTACAATTGTATATATATTTCAATCTTGGAATAAAATATCTCATGGAATTAACTTCCTTCAGTAATAAATACTCCCTCCATCTTATTTTAACCGGCAATTTAACTTAAAAAAATTATTGTAAAATAATTATGTCTTTGACAATTCAAAACTAAAATTGACAATTATTTCCAGCTATATATACCATTGACAGTAAATAAATAATTATTTTTAATAACGCTCAATTTTTTTAAAAAATCTAGAAATAAGGGTAAATTAGTAAATTACATCTTGTATTTATTATTTTTCTTAATGAACGTGAAAAGAGCTAAATCGACCGTTAAAATGAAATGAATAGAGTATGAAGGTGCAAATTTTGGAAATCGCGTTTCAATTTTAATAGAGACAAAATAGATCAGTGATTTCTCCCATGTGTCTAAGCTTTAGTTAGCAACTCTATTTGATATGTGTCTTGTTTTCCTATTAGGAGATAGCAAATACTTAATTAAGAGGATTGAATTGAACTCCCTTATCTACGAAGCTCCACCCCTACTTATATACTTTTTATACATATATAATATACTGCATAAATAGGTCAAGAATACTTTTTTTGGTTATATGTAAGCTATTGATTTCTTGATAAAGTAAGTTCAAAAATTACTTTAGGATGTTATATATTGAATTTTTAGATGTGATGTATTTTTTAAACGGAAAAGAGCCAAATATAATTTTGTACTATATTGAAATTTTAGATGTGATGTATTTTTAAACGGAAAAGGGCCAAATATACTTTTGTACTATCAGAAAAGGGTCAAATATACCCTCGTTGTACTTTGGGTAAAAATATACGCGTCTTTATATTATAAGTTCATATACCCCTCCTCCGTTAAAGTTATCCAATGTGGACATCTAATTCTATGTGGCACTAAAGGTGGTTGTCATGTGGCATGTCACCTCACCACCCCTATCCATTTTATCCCTCCCCTTTATTTGTTCTTTCACCACTAAAATTTCTTTCTCATCCACCACCATTACTGGTCGCAAGATATTTAGTTAGTTCAGTTTAAATTTCCGAATCCATACTTTTAAGAATTTGAGTTTAGAATTGTTGGGTATTTTTTCTCTATGGTACTTTATAAAGCAGTACGGGAGTATATGACTATTACAAGTATTCGAAAGGATAAACAAAGATTCAATAATTCAACTAGTAATCTGAAAATTACAAGAGAACCACAAAACTGAAATTACAATTTTGTTGAAGACGGAAAAATGGAAACTGGTTTTGCTGAGTCGAGTGTGGCACTCTGTCCTTAATACAATATTGCCCCGTATGTATCCTTTATACATCCTGGACAAATTGTCTCCCAAGATAAAACAGCAATGGAACACTTGAGCAAAGGAAACTCAAGAGCTACCGTGAAGAATATTGAGTAACGAAATGATGCCTTGGAAGGTGTAGGAAGAAACTGTTTTGCTTGTGTATTTTTTTGTATTTTCGTGTATCATATATATGTGTTCTTAGTGCTCAACAATGGTGTAAGGGGGTGTTTATATAGGTGATTGAGGGGCTGAAAACTGCCTCCATAATAGCTAAATAATGGCCATTATGGAGGTAGTAAAGTCACCAACATAAATGGTGAAAGACCAACGGATTTGGTCATTATAGGAGGAGTAATTCAGCCAAAATAAATGGTTGAATTGAGTGTTTGGCGTTTCAGCTTTGACTGTCCAAATTTCGACGTTCTGGAAACTTCAGGGACCAAAACTTCAGGGACCAAACTGTACATCTGAAAGAGTTCTGGTTCAAACTGTACATCTGGAACTTCTGGGATCAAACTGTACTTCTGACAAAGTTCTCTGGCCCAAAAAGTTAATATCAGAAGGCCCACAGCCCACAGCCCGTGACCCGGAACTCGGAACTCGGAATCGGAACCGGACGAGCGGGCGGCGGCGGCGCGTATGTGGTCTTTCCTTGAACCGAAGCACATCTAGGTCCTCCCTCCTTTAAACACATGGGATACCCCTTGGGGTCCCAAACCCCAAACCAATTTCGAGTCTTATATACACAACAATTCTTTCTTCATCTACCGATGAGGGAGAATTGAACACAATACCACACTTTCCATGCTTCAAACACCTTACTTCGTGGACCAATATCTCTTTCATTTCTCAATGAAATTTGACGATTCTTGGCCCTACGGTTATCTACGTACTTAGTAGATCACGCATGTGTGAAGAACCGGATTCTCCAACATACGTAACACTAGTGTTTAAGCCGTTAAAGTTGGTCGGTCGCAACTCCCGCCAAAGGCTAATTTCCAACAATCCCCTCTTGAAAGAGATTTTGGCGCACTCACATGGTGTCTTTTTCATTTCGACAATATTTCGGACCGATGTTGCATAAGGAGAGGTAGCCTCGACTTTGAACCTTCCATAGTTGAATACCATCGGACTTACTTCATACGCGGTGAACGTGATGTCTTGAACCGTCAGTGTTTAGTGTAAGCCAAGACAATGATACCAACACAACAAATTCCCTTACTCTCTTCTTCGTAATGTTTTGTCCGTTTTGGCCATGGACAACGTCTTGGCTTCTTAAGTGCGTTCATTTTGAGGCGGCCCGTCATCGCACTTAAATAGGTGGTCTCCTACAAGGTATCCTGCTATACCCCACTTCACAAGTGTTAGGAACCATTAAAAGTTTCCCAAAAACCTAACCTCAACTGTTGAGGAGCATTACAGGTTTTGAAAACTTAACCTTTACCCACACTGCAGATAGCACTTTAAAGTCTATCGCGGGAACGACTTTGGATTTGGTGTTTCTTTTCAGAAATCACTATCTGAAGTGCTCATGCTTCCACTGAAGCGATCAACTGAACCTTTACAGCTTAGTTTTCCCATTGAACCAAATTACTGGGATCTCCAGTTAGTAAGGTTGGGTTACCACTGTATTGGTATGTATATTTTGGGTTTTAAGCCCATTCCCCTTGACAGGCAGAACACTTGATCTCCGGGTAGTCCCTTAGTTAGTAAACAAGGAAGTGACACCCGTGATGATCAACTGCCATACGGTCTTATGTCTCCTGACAAATTCTGACAGATATGTCCAGACACCGTCATTCGTGTCCTTCCTAAAGCCGACCGGCTAGCCACAGTGTATAACTGCTGAAGGCACGGGTTTCTCCCAATAAGGGACGTCCTCTAAGGAGTTGTGAAGTTACTCAACTTCTTTCATGCTTTGTATAAAGCGATAAACTCTGATTCCATCATGAATCGGCCGATGCAAGTTTGCTTAGAGGATTTTCCAAGAACCACCATACACATTTACTTGTGGCTTTGGTGTTCTTGAATCGATGTCGGTTTGCATCATTGTGTTCTCTCAGAACCGCTAGACATCCAGAATACTATAATCCGTAGATAAGCGAATAATTCAGATATCGTCATATCCGACTTAACGCCTTCTATTGATCATGTATTAAGATTATCAGTGAACCTTAGTTCAAGCGATCACGATTGTAGGGCGATACCAGGTCGGTTGTAGCGTGTACAATACATTGAACTATCGTGATCTGTGCGTATCGCTCCTTGTCTATGGGTGCACCATGATTCCAATCGATTCTATGATTCATATCCATTGATGGCTTCAACGAGGCTGTCAACTATCGACGATCCGTTAGATGTCTTTAGAAATCCAATTCCTAAGATGTCATCCGTGATATCCATATCTTTCATATCGAGACTTTGTTTCAATATGACTTTTACTTTCAATTTGTTGATTCTCCAAGCTGTTGGCTTTCTAACCAGAGTCAATGTTTACGTGGTCGATTTATTGTTTCGCTTTATATGAAACTTTCGGGATCAAAATGTAAACATTTGGGGACCAAGATGAAAGTTAGGAAGAAGCCCAACAGTCGAAAACCAACTCGATTCTCTTCTTCCAACTCTCCGGTTGGGAAGGCTTTTTAACATTCATGTCACGCAAAGGCGCAATGGCCCATGATGTTAAGCTACTCCCAGGGAGCACATGTACAAGTAGCCGAGGCTTTGAACTCGTCGATAGATCCATCTACTTTGTACTCACTTTTGAGTATCCTTTTTCACAACCCAAAGGTTCTTTTCAGGAGGAAGATCAACCATTACGCAAGTATGGTTCTATATGATGGAATATATTTCTCTCTTTAGCTTCTTTCCAAGCAGCGCTTTTGGAGATAACAATTATTTGTTAATTGTCCATGGTTCGTTCTTAACCATACAAGCTAGAAGGACTGGAACAAGTCTTTGTCCCTCTTTGCTCCGTCTTGGTTCAACATCTAGAATCCCTGAGTTCTGCAGATCCGGAATATTAAGTTTGGATAGCCCGGCAACTTTCGAGTCTTGTAGATACGGAGCGTCTAGTTCGACGATCAGGCCCTCGCGGGTTCTTGTTAACCTTGAGCAATTACTCATTTTTCCTTTTCAAGGAAAGTTATCTTATAAGAATTCAGCATTCTTTGACGCCAAGAGGCGATAAGTACTACTGTTATTTACAGATCCAGTGGATATGCAATCTACAGTCTTAGGTCGAACTTGACCTATTTCGGTAGTCCAACTTCTACCAAGCCACCCCACATCACAACTTTTGTATGTGAGATCCTTTTCATGTCTCACACGGAGAGTTATCTTTATCCTTATGCGGAGTTCTGTTGAGGATCGCATTAGCGGTAAGGATCGCCTTGCCCCACATAATTTAGGCGTACGGGTTTGCGCTTGGCTAACACCGTTAGACTGAGGTGAGTAATGAACATTCATTTAATGAACGATGCTTCACATTCTCCCCCTCTATCGCTATGAATTTCGCAATCCATAGGCTTAGTTGATTTTCAACTACTGCTTTGTAGCGCTTATCCGCTTCAACAACTTCATCTTTGCTTTTTAACAAACAGAGGATTCCATATGGTGTACCATCATCAATGAAGATCACAACGTACTTGTCTCCCCCCTCTATTTTGTATAAACTTCAAATCACCCAAGTAGGTGTGACTAAGTTCTAGAGAAGCGGTGCTTCTTTCGCTATTCCCTTGACGGAATTTGGAAAGGTGATTTTGCCTCTTCGCCTACCTCACATTCATT
The DNA here is from genome assembly GCA_029783415.1 of Anisodus acutangulus. Classification (NCBI taxonomy): domain Eukaryota; kingdom Viridiplantae; phylum Streptophyta; class Magnoliopsida; order Solanales; family Solanaceae; genus Anisodus; species Anisodus acutangulus. The sequence continues at coordinate 7,981,320 of CM056508.1, forward strand.
TTGAGGGTTTATGTCGAAAGGAGGCAACAATCTCAACATCGTTAGCTTTTGAATGACTTACTATTTAACGTGTCTTAATCTATGATAGCATAGATGCACGGATTACAAATATATCATTCATTTGGCTATAGACATATTGTACCATTCTTAGTTATTACAGACCTGTTGGACTAGTCTCAAACCAACTTGACCAATAACGTCCCTTAAACCAAGTTAGGAACATGTATCACCTCTTTGTAGAGTGATCCATTCCTTGAAGTCCTATTGAGGACAACCTCTCCAGCCCCTTTGATTTTAGAGGTGGCGTTGCTTCACATGAACAACCTCTTTCCCGTGGTTAGGGCGTAATCGGATCATATGTGATCTCGATACTCTGGCCCACTTCAGTTGCTTTGGCAGACTGAGTGTCCAATTTCTTTACTGCCTTTCTTTAGGCCTTCAGATCATTAAGACCGGGAAACTCTGGCCCACCACACTAGGTGTCCATTACTTTTCCTATGAAATGAATTCTGGCCCTACTCCAGTCACCCGGAGGCTTTGTATGACTGAGTGTCTAATATCATCATATCAAAGGAATTTTCGCCCACTCCAGTCGCCCGGAGGCTTTGTATGACTGAGTGTCCAATATCATCCTATGAAGGATCTTCTGCAAAATAGTATGACAGGCTCAACGTCATTAACTTTTAGACTTCTTCCGTTATGATTGGTGCCCAGATAATTTTTGGCGCTTACTTAAGAGTGGTAAAAGTTTTCGCACAGTTAGTGGATCTCTCTCCATCGTATGTGCGAACATATTTTACACACTTTTAATCATTACACTTAAAAGAACGGATCTTTTTAAGTCGTTTACAATCCAATCTTTAAACGGGAAAGAAGATAAGATTAAACTTCTGATTTTAAAGCGTAAGGAATATAATTTATTTTCATATTCCTCCTTACTTTAATCCATTTTTAATCAGACATCATTTAATATTTATTCTTGACAAGTAAGAAAAATTACTTATCCCAATTTCGGATTCTGGCTCACTTCAGTCACTTCATCAAACTGAGTGTCCAGTTCCTTCTTACCATTATTCGGATCTATTGTCTGGGACAGATATAGACCTTCTGCTGCAAGATAGAATAACATCTTCAGTTTTCTCCTCTTGTCCCAGTTGACATCCTCAGGCTCTCGTGAGCGCTTGTTCCCACCAGTCTTGGTAGCGGTGACACCATGAACATGTTCATCATCATCACTCTCTTCTACCAGAAAACCATTGCCATATCCAGATTTAGTCACACAACTTTTGACCGACATCTTTCGAACACTAATAGTAATATTATACAAATATTGTCTTAAGTTGTTGGGTATTTTTGCTCTATGGTACTTTATAAAGCAGTACGGAAAGTATATGACTATTACAAGTATTCGAAAGGATAAACAAAGATTCAATAATTCAACTAGTAATCTAAAAATTACAAGAGAACCACAAAACTGAAATTACAATTTTGTTGAAGACGGAAAAATGGAAACTGGTTTTGCTGAGTCGAGTGTGGCACTCTGTCCTTAAGACAATATTGCCCCGTATGTATCCTTTATACGTCCTGGATAATTTGTCTCCCAAGATAAAACAGCAATGGAACACTTGAGCAAAGGAAACTCAAGAGCTACTGTGAAGAATATTGAGTAACGAAATGATGCCTTGGAAGGTGTAGGAAGAAACTGTTTTGCTTGTGTATTTTTCTGTATTTTTCTGTATTTTTGTGTATCATATATGTATGTTCTTAGTGCTCAACAATGGTGTAAGGGGGTGTTTATATAGGTGATTAAGGGGCTGAAAACTGCCTCCATAATAGCCAAATAATGGCCATTATGGAGGTAGTAAAGTCACCAACATAAATGGTGAAAGACCAACGGATTTGGTCATTATAGGAGGAGTAATTCAGCCAAAATAAATGGCTGAATTGAGTGCTTGGCGTTTCTGCTTTGACTGTCCAAATTCTGATGTTCTGGAAACTTCAGGGACCAAACTGTACATCTGGAACTTCTGGGATCAAACTGTACTTCTGACAAAGTTCTCTGGCCCAAAAAGATAATATCAGAAGGCCCACAGCCCTTGAACCCGTGAACCCGAGAACCCAAGAACTCGGAACTCGGAACCGGACGGGCGGGCGGCGGCGCGCGTATGGTCTTTCCTTGAACCGAAGCACATCTAGGTCCTCCCTCCTTTAAACACATGGGATACCCCTTGGGGTCCCAAACCCCAAACCAATTTCGAGTCTTATATACACAACAATTATTTCTTCCTCTACCGATGAGGGAGAATTGAACACAATACCACACTTTCCATGCTTCAAACACCTTACTTCGTGGACCAATATCTCTTTCATTTCTCAATGAAATTTGACGATTCTTGGCCCTACGGTTATCTACGTACATAGTAGATCATGCATGTATGAAGAACCGGATTCTCCAACATACGTAAAACTAGTGTTTAAGCCGTTAAAGTTGGTCGGTCGCAACTCCCGCCAAAGACTAATTTCCAACAAGAATTTAATTGTATCAAAAAATTATTAGATTTAATTCCATCTGATAAATAAGGTTGCATTCATCCTCCACGGAATGTAAACAGAATAAAAAAAACATGAATGCTCAGAACTTCTGTTTTTTTTGTTTTTTTCGTTTCCTTTTTTTTTCTTTTGCTCCATACTTTCCTCTGCTCCAATACCATCGACGGACCTTCACTGGCCAACTGTTGTTCCCCCTTGTATCTATTAACGTATATTATTAAATATACTTCGTATATTTTATAATATATAGTGTTGTACAATTTACAAAATATATGGAGTATATTTAATAATATACGTTAATACTATCCTTTCCTATATCTTGATAAAATTTCATAAACGTGGTGCTTAATCGAAATCGGATAAATTGCTACAAAAACAGTTCACAATGTTTAGCTAAGCTATTTGTTAATGTTGGATTTGGTATTGTGACATTTGACCCAACATATCTCCTCAAGTATTGATATGAATGTGTAAGTATGTTGAGACAAATGTTGCACAACATTCGGACCAACATTTTCTGAATAAATTTTGTCTTACTTCACGCGATGCAGTAATATTTGTGTAAATATTACTATGAGGTAAAAATGACTTGGCAAGGTAAAAAGGAGCTGGTAAAAAATGAGTGAAGACTAAGTCAAAAGTTGTTGCTTGTCGTGAGGATCAAGCCAAAACTATTGAGATTATTACTCTCTGATCTTCTCCAACCAATCCCACCAGCAGTTCACCTTTCCCTCAACTTCCACAATCGATCTATGAGCAATTCAAGGAAGACTTTCTACTATAAATAGAGAGTTTACTGCAGAGAATCGATATCCAGAACCAGAAAATAAAAATATCAAGAGAGCTCTCGGAAATCTGGATCACCAGTGTTGCCTGAGTGTGTTGACAACATTCTGTCCAACATTACAATTGTTGTTTAGATTCTATATTAGTTTTGTATGGAGCGATTGTAATGAGAGGTTGTCTATGTCTACTTAGTTAGATTTTTCAGGCAGAAGTCCACTAAGAAAAACCAACTCAGATCGTACCAAATTTGATCCCAAACAACTAGAGTCTGTGCAGTGTCATGCATGCTCGGGTTGGGGTCACTGTGCTAACGAATGTGCAAACACTCTTAGAAAATTTGGTAAGAACATATGTGTTTCTCTTAGTGATGATGAAGAAGAAGAGAAAGGAGATCGTGAAATTGAACACAAGCAATGCTGGCTACTATTTTCAAACAGTCTCTATCGGATAGTATAGATGTCGTATACAATGTTGTCTCAGATGCCATGACATTTGCTCCAACATCATCAACGACATCAACATCCTCAACGACATCCGAAATGTATGAATTCTTTAACTATTCTGATGTTAATTGCTTTAGTGGTTCTATTTATGTTAGTGAGGCAGATTGTATTGATCAAGTTGAATGCAAAGATGATATGATTAATGAATTAGAAAGTATTTGTAAAGCCTTAATCATAGAATCCAAACAGCTTGACAAAAAGATAAAATCTTTAACTCATGAGAATTTAGTATTAAAAGACCTTATAACCCAACTTGAGGTTGCATTTATCAAAAAGGATATTAAATTTGGTAAGATCCGTGCAAAATTGGATTTAGCCAAAGCAACCTTCCGTAACTCAACACGGGGACTTTGAAATTGAATGAGATACTCAACTTTAGTAAACCTTCATATGCAGAAATTGGCTACGAAAACTCTCTTAAAACCATATGCTCTAATCTCTTTGATAAAAAATGAGAAAATATGCTTTGTAAAAGAAAAAGGGATGAATAATAGGTTCTCATATATGTCAAAGAATATGAAATTTGTGTGTCATCACTGTAACTCCCCTGGACACTTAAAACCATACTGTTTCAAACTTCAAAATTCTGTGAGAAAAATGTTGCCTAAAATGTTGTCCAACATTCCGGATAACAATCGAAGCAACATTTCTGAACCAAAAGGTAAAAAAATATTTTAAGAGATTTTGGGTTCCTAAAAAGGATGTAACATGTAATGTTTCTATAATTGCATTAAGAACTAACATTTCAGGTTCTTTGTACTTTGATAGTGGATGTTCTCGCCACATGACAGGTACAAAAGGTTTTCTAAAGAACTATGAGTCATTCAGTGGAGGAAACATGACTTATGAAGGTGGCAGTAAAAGCAAAATAATTGAAAAAGGGATCTTGGATGTTCCTGGATTTCCAACCTTAAGAAATGTCTTACACATTGAGGGCTTAATGGCTAATTTGATTAGTATTAGTCAATTGTGTGATGACGATCTTTAGGCAACATTTAATAAGAATGTCTGTAAAGTTACGAATGAAGCAAATGTATGTGTCATGATAGGTACAGGAACATGTGACAATTGCTATCTTGTTGTAAGACAAGAAACATGCAATAATGCTAAGGTCGATGATACAGCACTATGGCATCAAAATTTTGGGCATGTCAACTACCGTAATTTAGAAAAATTGGTCTCATATGAAGCGGTTAGAGGAATACTCAAACTTGGCCATAAAGGTAAAATTGTCTGTGAAGATTGTTTAAAAGGTAAGCAAACCCGTGTCTCTCATAATGTTGTCCAACACGACGGACAACATTCAGGTACGTCTCATTGTTTTCAATTGCTACATATGGATTTAATGGGTCCAATTGAAGTAGACAGTCTAGGAGACATGAGGTATTCATTTGTGATAGTGGATGATTTTTCTAGATATTCTTGGATATATTTTTTGAAAGAAAAATCACAAACGTTTGACATGTTTAAAATCTTGCACTTTAGAATTAGAAATTTATTATATTCTCCTATTTTTCGGATTAGATCCGGCCATGAAAAAGAATTTGAAAATAGTTCATTCACAAATATTTGTGAGAAAAAGGAAAATTTTCATGAATTTTTTGCCCCCAAAACTCCTCAACGGAATGGGGTTGCAGAACAGAAGAATATGACATTGCAAGAAATGGCTAAAGTTGTAACGCCCCGTATTTTCGGATAGCGGTTGAACTCATAACGTAGGTGAGTAGACCCGGACCCGGGAAAATTTTTGTTGTACTTGTATATTAATAAGAGGATTAGTATAAAAAAGGAGCGTGATCCTGAAATAATTTTGAGATTTAGTAAGAGTGACGACGGAGTTGAATAATAATTGTGTGTCCTCGAAGAGAGTATAGACTGGTATTTTTATTACGGGAATTATGATATTGACATATGAGGATTTTAGTAATCGTCGGGATTTAAATAATCGGAGACCGGAAATTTAATTGTGTGTATAATTAATGGTGTGGGATTAATTAATTAGGAGGGGATAATTTATAGTGGGAGTTGGTAGAGTGAGGATGTTATAATCGATTTGGGGGTGTCTAAGCCCCAAATCGATCGGCCAAAGCAGCGCCCATAAGGCCTTCCTTCTCCATTTTTTCTCTCTCCATTTCTTCAACTCCATCAGTTCTTCAAGCTCTCTTCATCTCGATCAAAAATTCCTCCATCAAATTGAGTCTGAGAAGGAAAAACTCCATTGGTAGGTTCCCTAGAGCTCACCGGTCGAAGTTGGGGAAATCATGTAATTTTACACGACCCAAGGAGAAATTTATGACGTTTTGAACCTTGATTCCAGCTAAATCAAGTTCTTAGACTAGCCTACGTATTTTAAGGTCAGGCAAGAGACCCATAATTGTTGGAGGAGTTCTGGAGGTCATTTTTGGGGGCCCTGTTTCTGCGTTTTCTGCTTATCGGACGCTATGTCGAGCAAAAGGGTTTCCCAACGATTCTTGTCGATGTGTTTAATGAGGTAACCTTCCTTGTTCTTAATAGTTTGTACAATTTTCTGAAGTCATTTCTTGCTATTAGTTCTAAAGACGATTGTAGAAAATGCGAATTTGGGTTGGGTGTTGTTGAATTTGTCGTTCTTGAGGAGTTCTTTGGAGATTGCATGTGAAATTGTAGTACTTGTTTGGAGATTGTAGTAGTATAAGAAGGAGTATTAAGAGAGAGTTGGATGTTTCACTACTTACACATATTTCGATATAGAAGGAATATAGGTTCTACTAGCGTTGAGGTGTTCGTTAGAATGTCCTAAGAATCTGTTTTTAATGTGTTGATTACGATTGTGATGTAATTCATCAGGTATGATGTAGATAATCATTCATAGAGCTTCTGAAGGACCCACAGAACTTAGATAAATTCGGCGACAAGGTTGAAGTTCTAAAAGCGAGGCATACTACAATATTAGTCGATTAGTTCGTCTAAGAGGTATGTGAAACCCTTACTTCCTTATTTTGGCATGATTTAATGAAAATGCAGAGGCGTACTTAATTCTTATCTGATTTAATTCCTAATGAGGAGTTGTTATGAGAAGTGCCTATGATTTTTCAGCAAAGAGTTTATTATGACTTTATTACAATGATTTGATTGAGAGTCAAATCATAATTTTTACTTACATATGGTTACTCATGATATCTACTCGTGCTAAGTGTTACTACATCACCTCGTGAGTCAGAGCGAGGTTACGACTTCGTGCACACCTTGCATTGTTCAGAGACCCTCATTTAGAGGGGTCGGATTAAATAGGATGGATCCATAGATGAGAGATGATTCTCACAGGAGTCGGCATGGGCGAGTTATGATATGATTCCAGCGAGTTCAACAATAGTGGGCCGGGTTACGTTCAGGTATATATATGTTTATGGAGCAGACCTTCATATTTTCTTGACTTGACTCTCATTTTATAAGGCCTGGCCGGCTTTTATGGTTTATGCAGGTTGGATTTGAATCCTTATTTTTATCTTGATCTTATTTCTGTTGGCTAGTATGGTCTCTTTTCTGACTTCATATTTTACATACTCGATACATTATTTACGTCATGACCCCCTTTCCTCCCAAGTGCGTTTCATGCCCGCAGTACGTATTTCGATTTAGTGAACCTCAGGCCTAGGATTCCTGCTCGCGAGGTTGGAAGCTCCTTTGATCCATGGCTTTGTCATTTGGTACAGAATCTCTTTTAGACTTATGTTCGTATTTAGGAACACGACGGGCCTGTCCGTCATATCGTTATTCTTCTTATAAGGTCGGTGAACGATGGTGGGTTATGCATTATGTAAGGGTTATGACTCTGTTTTGGTCGATCATGCTAGTGTATGATACGTATGTTGGGGTGTTTCCATGTATATCGTTAGTATTTGTTGGCGAAAACCTTGTCGGCTTCCCTATTATATTATCTGTTGGCGACCAGCCGGCTTATGCATTATATTGTGTTGGCTAGTTGTGACTCACTCGAGCGAGTGCATTGAGGAGGTAAAGGCAGCCTTGTCGGCTTGCCTACCCTAGCATATGTTGTTATTGCGACGTTATGCTGCCGGATTTCAGACTCATTAAGGGTTAGTTGGATTATGTGTGTCAGGTTAGTATAATGACGTCATTAGGGCAGTTAGTCGCGGCCCGTCGGGTCGGGTCGTGACAAAAGTGATGCTTAGTTCTAAACATTTGTCAAAACGTTTATGGGCAAAAGCCTTGAATAATGCTAATCACATTGCTAATATAGTCTATTTGAGGCCAGGAACAAAGATGACACCCTATGAGATTATAAATGAAAAAAAACAAATTTGCGTTACTTTCAGGTTTTTGGGTGTATTTGTTATATTTAAATGACATGGGTCATTTGGAAAAATTTGACTCTAAGAGTGATAAAGGATTTTTTGTTGGCTATAAATAGTCATGCTTATCGAGTATACAATCTGAGATCTAGAACTGTACAAGAATCAGTAAATGTTATCTTTGATGATCTTTCTGATGTTTCAGAAAAAATTATTGAAAATAACATTATAGATACAGTGGAAAGTCCACAGAGTGTAGAAGAATCGGATGTTGTCACAAATGTTGCCACATCTGAAGCAACAATAGAGATCACAGATGGGAAGTCAAGTGCTGAATTGTTAGACTAAGTTCGTAGGGATCCCTCATCAAGGCTTAGGAAGAATCATCCAACGGGCCAAGTTATAGGGGAAGTTTTTGAAGTAGAACAAGAGGCAAAGAACGACTCAACTATAGAGAAATGGTAAGGTATGTGTGTATGTCAACCATAAACCAAGAGGTTAGTCTTTCTTGTTTTATATCTACATTAGAACCAAAGAATGTTGTAGAAGCACTTAAAGATAATTTCTGGATACAAGCAATGCAAGAAGAGTTTGAATAATTTTCTCGAAATGAAGTCTGGGACTTAGTTCTACGTCCAAATAATACAAATGTAATTGGAACTAAATGGAGTTTTAAAAATAAATCAGATGAATCAGGAACAATTGTTAGAAACAAAACACGTCTAGTTACACAAAGTTATACTCAGGTTGAAGAAATTGATTTTGATGAAACATTCGCACATGTAGCTAGAATCGAGTCGATTAGACTTTTACTTGCTATTGATTGTTGTCTGAAAATTACTTTACACCAAATGGATGTAAAATGTGCCTTCTTAAATGGTTATCTAGACAATGAGGTATATGTTGAGCAACCAAAAGGATTTGAAGATCCTTACCATCCACACTATGTGTACAAGCTTAAAAAGGTTTTTTATGGGTTGAAACAAGCCCCTCATGCATGCTATGGTCGTTTAACTAACTTTCTTCTTGAATTTAATTTTAACTGTGGTGAAGCTAATCGTACTTTATTTATTAAATGACATGGTGTAGATATTATAATTTCTCAAATCTACGTGGATGACATAGTCTTTGGATGGACTTCACAGTAGTACCTAAATTCATTTGCTGAAGCTATGTCATCGACATTTGAAATGAGCATGATTGGAGAATTAACTTTTTTCTTAGGCTTGCAGATAAAGCAAAATGAAGATGGAATTTTCATCTCACATAGTAAATACGCCAAGAATATAGTTAAAAGATTTAGTTTGGAGAACGCTAAACAGATGAAAACGCCAATGGGTTCATCACAGAAGGTATGTAAGGATAATGTTTGTGAAAATGTCGACCCAACATTATATCGATCTATGATAGGTAACATTCTTTATCTTACTGCTAGTCGCCCAGATATTATGTTTAGTGTTTGTGTTTTTGCACGTTTTCAAGCTTGTCCTACTTAAATGTCGTGAAACATATTATTCGATATGTTGTTGGCACTTGTGAGTTGAGAATCTGGTATTCCAAAGACACTAATGCTAACTTAATAGGATTTAGTGACTCGGATTGGGCTGGAGATGTGGATGATAGAAAAAATACAAGTGGATTGATTTTTTTATCTTGGCAATAACCTTGTTTCATGGTATAGTCGTAAACAAAACTGTGTCTCACTTTCAACTGTTGAATCTGAATATGTAGCAGCTGAAAGTTGTTGCTCTCAATTAATATGGCTACGACACATGTTAGACGACTATGGATTTACTAGCAACATTTTGATTTTGTACTGTGATAATTTGAGTGCTATACACAATTTTCAAAAATTCAGTTCAGCACTCACGTACAAACTATATTGATATTAGACATCACTTTTTAAGAGAGTTAGTTGAAAAATAACTAGTTCAAATTGAACATGTTTACACTCTTCATCAACTAGCTGATATTCTTACAAAAGCTTTGGACCATGAGAGATTTTTTAGTTTAAAGAAATCTCTTGGTCTTTGTAATCTCTAAAAAGACATTTTTGGTGAATGTCGGCTGAAATGTTATCTAACATTTCGAGTGGCATTTACCTATGTTATATCACTAACTGATTATTGTTGTTGTATGGTGCATAACGTTTTATCACACAAGCATGATCCTTCAATAAGAATATGTTATCAAAGTGATACCGTTCTCTGCAATGATATAAAAAATATATACATATATATCATAAAAAGGGAGTATCAAAATAAGGCAAAGCCTTTATAAATATTTGGCAACTGTGAAAAAATGGCAAAGCCCGTGAAAAGATATTGTTCCTATTCTATAGGAGTATCGAGTGCTTTAAAAGAGATTTGAGAATACCATAAAAGTATTCTTATTTTTTACACAAAAAATTCTTTTATATGTGTTATATGATTAGACCAAGGACACGATGGAAAAATGTTACATTGGTCCAGTGGTCAAACTCATAAATTGCATATAAAACGTGTCTTGGTTTGTTGTCAAATTTGAAAATTCTTGTGGGATCAAAATACTTGTGTCATCCAAAATGTTGTTAACATTGTTGTTGACATTTTCAGAATGTGATATGTGTTGGGATGTTTTTCTTATCTGATTTTTGAAATATCATATTTTACTCCCTATTATATGCATTGTTTAATGGAATTTCATAATTTAAAATGATAAAATTAAATTTTATTCCTACCGTGATGTTTATCCCAATATTTTAGGTGTAAGTTATTATGTAAAATCGAAAAACCTAAAAATAAGAGATTTTTGTTGCTAAGAAAATGTTTTCCATGTATATAAATATTCCTCTCATTTGCTATTATTTTATCATTTCCGGTTTTTCCATAAAAGTATTTTTAAAAAAGGAGAGAAAATCACATCGGGTATACATCTGCCTACCTAACCGATGAAATCACCAAACCAAACTCCAATCTCTAACAGAAACCCTAACTTCTCAAAATCCTCTCCCAAATTTTCACAAATGTCAGAACAAATGTCATCCAACATCCACTCCAACACTCCAATGATCACAAGCCCATCAATGAATACGGAAGCTTCCAAGCACAATGATCCCCTCCAAACTAACAGCCATGTTTTCCACACTCCACAAAATTGTTATTCATAATTGGCTTCCTTCAATGAATGAGTCAATTGTGACATCTGGACAAGCCACCCTATTGTATAGAATTGGGAAATGTTTGAAAGTTCATTTGGAAAAAATGATATTTCATCAAATTTCCAACCTGGTTGAGAAAGAATCAACTTCAATCCTTCATTTTTCCTCTCTAATCTACAAAGTATTAACCATCCAAGGCTTTGAGCCTAAGAGAGAAGACACTTTAGGGAAGGCTCCTAAGCTTTACATTGTAAATAAAGTAATTTTGAAGAGCAAGGACAGAGTCAACGACTTGCCTTGGAAGAAGAAAGCTGAAAGTGAGAATGTTGTCAGAAATGTCACCAACATTCTGGGCAACACTGGTCCAGGACAGTCTACACTGGTACAAGCTAGAGACCATTTCATGATGCTACTTTCTTCACAAAAAGGGGAGATGATGTTAATGCAGGTGGAGAAAGTTGAAGCTGTTGGAAGTTGTTGTTGCTGTTGTCAATGTTGTATGAGGATCTTTAGTGGATTGATATTGATATTTGTTGACAATGAATATTTCTATTTGTGGTTTGTATATATTGGATGATATGTGATATGTGTGCTCATGTTTTTTTTTCTTTTCTAATCCTATGAATCAGTATACACAAGCTTGCTTGTATGTCATCACATGTTAAGGGGGAGCATGACCTTGAAAGTGTTGATCACAAATGTCGGACAATATTTGTGACAACATCCTAAGTCAACTTTACATTTTAATGAGTTTTGTGAACAAAGGCAAAAAGGGGGAGATTGTTAATGTTGTATTTGGTGTTGTGACATTGACCCAACATATCTCCTCAAGTATTGATATGAATGTGCAAGTATATATGGACAAATGTTGCACAACATTCGGGCCAACATTTTCTGAACAAATTTTGCCTTACTTCACGCGATGCAGTAATATTTGTGTAAATATTACTATGAGGTAAAAACGACTTGACAAGGTAAAAAGGAGCTGGTAAAAAATGAGTGTCTAAGTCAAAATTTGTTGCTTGTCGTGAGGATCAAGCCAAAACTGTTGAGATTATTACTCTCTGATCTTCTCCAACCAATCCCATCAGCATTCCACATTTCCCTCAACTTCCACAACCGATCGATGAGCAATTCGATGAAGACTTTCTACTATAAATAGAGAGGCTACTGCAGCTAATCGATATCCAGAACCATAAAGTAAAAATATCAAGAGAGCTCTCGGGATTTCATTTCAGAAATCTGAATCACCAGTGTTGCTTGAGTGTGTTGACAACATTTTGTCCAACATTACAATTGTTGTTTAGATTCTAGATTAGTTTTGTATGGAGCGATTGTAATGATAGGTTGTCTATGTCTACTTAGTTAGATTTTTCAGGCAGAAGTCATCTGCGACTTCAACTTTTAATTCATTTCCGTTTTATCATGTAAATATGTAGAGAAAGAAATTTGTATATATTATATATACAATACATTTGGTCATTAACCATCATAAGTTATATTATAATATAACTTATGAAAATTTAAAATTTTTTCTTTAAATTTCCGCTGCATTTACTCTTCAAACTTTTTTGTTTTGTTAAAGTATTGTTACTGATGTCGGACAACATAATTTCTGACATTCGGAAACAAAATTAGCATTCGAGTTTATTTCATTTTTATTTTTATTGTTCCATAGCCCCCTTCACTATTCACCATAGCAAGTTAATATTACTTAGGCTTAAAAGTTCATCTTTCAAGTTAGATAAATAAATGGAGGTGGTCATGGTGGCGATAATGGTGATGGAGAAGGAAGGAAACTTTAGAGGTGGAAGAACAAATAAATGGGAGGGGTAAAATGGGTTAGGGTTGGTGAGGTGGCATGTCACATCGTCAAATGTTAGTGTCACATAAGATTGACTGTCCATCTTGGACAACTTTAACGGAGAAAGAGTATATTTGAACCCATAGTATAACGATAGGGGTATAGTTGGACCTAAAGTATAACGAGGGGTATATTTATCCCTTTTCCGTTTTTTGAATCGTTTCATATAAATTCACGATTCTTTCACTATCTTGAGACATTGCCATTTGCCACTACTCACGGGGCTATCAACCATATAGAATTAGAAAATCAAAAAGAAAAGAAGATTTGCGAATGAGATAATGTCCAAATACACACGTTGAAAACAAATGGAACCATAATATATACAAAGAATTTTTCTATATAGAAAGAAAATTATTAGCGCCTGTTAAGATGTCACTATTAATCCGAGTTGACCACTAAACAAAGAGATTTTCATGAGTCATCTTCCTTGCTCCTGTCTTCATGCCTTGTATAGACTTTTTCCTTTTATTTTAATTACTACTTACCCCTGATAACTATGTACTAACTACAATTTATTAATTATTAATTACACTTATTTAATTAAGTGTCGCATTTCTAGTCACCCCTTCATGTTTTATAAACTTAAAACTATTCATTTTCCCACTTTTATTAGTCCTACGATGTGATTTAATCGTTAATCATGAGTACTACACCTTTGTATTCTTTTTATTTGCCTTTTTAATTAAATAAATTTCATCCAAAATAATTACATGATAAAATTAATTGTTTCTCAGACCTAGTCTTCCTCCAACTTATAATCTACACACGTTTTCTATAAGTCTAGCAATCTTACCCATCTTGAGAAAACGTTTGAGGAGAGATAAAAGATCAATTTAATCAATTAACTCTCCTATGATTAATGTTATTAAATGATATTTTTGATAGTGTTTTAATTTTAAACCACAAATAAAAAAGAAATGAAAGAGTGTAGTTAGATCTCTCTATAATAATCACCCTCTAAAATACATTTTGTTATCATATCACGTTCTTTTGAATTGATTTATATGTTATATTTTACATACATATAACAATTTTTTTACTTATAAAAACAATGCCCACCATTTTAATGGAATACTTTTATAAATTCATTTTCATAACAATCTTATTCAAATATTTATATATTTATTATTTTATAATAACCAAACTAGCAATCTAATAATTATATTTTATAGGAGACATAACTTTGATAAATTTTATAAGTTCAAGCGAGAAATTTGGAATGTCAAAAGTTCTTTTAACGTAACCTTGGAACATGAGAAATTAAAAGATGAAATTAACAACAACTAATTATGAATTTATTAATATTATATTATTTTTTTAAACAAAAAATATGAATAACTTTTGAGATTACATTTAAATATTTTTAAAAACTTTTTATAGCATAAAGTTTGAAAAAAATATTCCTTTGAATTATTTATAAATATAAATATAATTAGAAATGTATAACACTCGATCATTATAAGTTAATAACTTACATAAATAAATTAGTCAAACAAGATTGTCAGAAAGTTTTAACTGTATACGGTATAATTTATCAAACGAGATTACAACAACAACATATCCAGTGAAATCACACACTGTGGGGTCTGGGGAGGTTAGAGTGTACACATACCTTACCTCCATCTTGGTAGGTAGAGAGGTTGTTTTCGGAAAATCCTGGGCTCAAGAGAAAGCATAATCACAGGCAAAGCAAAGCAAGAGAGACGGTCAGACTCAAACGAGAAATTAAAACAGTATAATTTATCAAACGAGATTGTTAGAAAGATTTACTTTTGTATACGGTACCCTTGGTCTCATTATTTTACTTTCCTTATTAGTTTATCTCAAAAAAGTTAATATATTTCTATATTTAGAAATAATAATTTTATTGAATATTTACAATCACACAAATATCTAAGATTTGTTCTAAATATATATTTTAAAAGTTTTTATTTTTAAATTTTTTTTTATTACAAGTCAAACTAATACAATTTTTTTCAAAACGGAAGAAATGTAATCTATGGCTTATTAATCAACTGTTGCCTTTCCCATTCACCCCCTTCACATTTTATAAACGTAAATAAACTATTCATTTCCCCGCTTTTATTATTCCTACTATGTTGAATTTTTTTATTTTTTTTATCTGTATAGACTATAGAATAGATAGAATAAAACCCCTGTTGGATACTGTTGCTTCCATGGAAGCCTCACCCTCCAGTAAAAAATTGTTTTAAAAACGCATGGAAATGGTCCATTTGTCTGTGGGTGGTGGGGTTCTTTGTTGAGTAGTTGTTGCTCTTTCCCTTCATATTTCTATTTTGGTTCATTTTTTTCTCCTCCTTCCCAGATGCTTCAGTAGCCTTGATGACACCCCCTTTATAATTCTACCTGCACGGGAGTGGATAGTGTTAATTTTATTCCAACCCATAAAGCACAAAAACACATTTGTTAAAAATAAAGTTGTTGTCGTTTCAGCTAGTGCTGCTTTGGGTGTTTTTGGTGCTTGTTTTCTTCTCTCTGATGGAGTTGTTCAAGTGCTTAGGTTTCAAGTTGAAACGGCGCGGCTCAGTTCCCGATGCTAGGGTTTCGGGGGATTTAGACTCAATAAAATTAGTGGCAAGGAGATTATTTACATGTGATGAAGTGGAGAAGTTCACCATGAATTTATCTCGGTCGAGGTTGATTGCTTATGGAGGATTTAGCACAGTTTATTTAGCCCAATTTCCAGATTCAACGTTCGCTGCTGTTAAAATCATGGATTTAAGCAGCGAGCGTTTTCGAAGAGTTTACAAGCAAGAATTAGACATATTACTTCAAATCCAACACGAAAACATTGTGAAATTTCTTGGCAACTGTGATAACGGAAACGAAGGTATGTTATTGTTTGAATATGTTCCAAACGGGACTTTACAGGAAAAATTACACGGCGTACACTCCAAAAAGTTGCTGTCATGGAAAAATCGTATGGCTATAGCATTTCAACTTGCTAAAGCTATTGAATATCTCCATGATAAGTGTCCATTACCAATAGTCCATGGTGATATAAAAGCATCAAATGTGTTACTAGACAAGAAATTCAACTGCAAGCTATGTGATTTTGGGTCTGCAAAAATGGGATTTTCGTCTACAATTTTACCAGAGTCAGCAACTGCTAATCGTGTGATGCTTGGTTCGCCAGGTTATACTGATCCTTACTACTTGAGAACCGGCATTGCTTCGAAAAAGAATGATATATACAGCTTTGGTGTAATTATTTTGGAATTAATTTCCGGGTTTGAAGCGCTTTCATCTGATAATGGAGAAAGGTTAATATCAAAAGCTGGTACTATTTTAAGGGATGCAAATAAAGTGGAAGAAATGTTGGATCCAAATCTTAATGGAAATTATGATTTGGAAGAAGCAAAAGCTATGGTAGCACTAGCAGGATTTTGTCTTGGTGATTCACCAAGTCTTAGGCCCTCTGCTTCAGAAATATTAGATACTATAACAAGTAAAATTTCTTCAATGTCCTTTCTGTTTTCTCATGATAAAAAAATTTAGACTGATTATTATTATTATTATTATTGTTATCCTTTAAGGAGTGAATAACAGATGTCTATTGAATGATAATTAGGTGAGTATGTGTAAATTAAAGTGTATAGGGTTAACTGTTTTGCCATGTTTGTTTGAAAAGGGAGACATAGGCAATGAATTCAGTTTCAGCATTTCCAATATTCCATGATTCAACTTTGGAATTTGAATGGTTAGTTGTCACAAATTCTCAGAAATACTTTGGAATTTGAATGGTTAGTTGTCACAAATTTACATTTTTTACATTTTCTTTTGCCTTCAATTTTTGTTTTCTGTGCTAATATAAATTCATGGCTTGCATTGCAGTTAACAGTTAAGTTTTTTGAGTTTTCCAAGGTCTTCCAAGTCAATCTTGCAGGCACAATTTCCTTGACATATAATAATGCACCTAAATGTTTGATCAAATAGTCAATTAAACGGGTGAGAATTGTGAGTTCTAATTCGAATTTAAGTAGAGATAAAAATATTAGATAATTTTTCTTTTCATTTGTAATTATGCTTGTGGAAGATTTTTACTATTTCCTTCGTCCATAAATTGGTCCGAATACTATAATTATATAAAAAATTTATTACTGACTCATCATAAATTTCGTACAAGAGAAGCGACCCCAATAAAAGGAGAAAATGGCTCTCACGCACTTGATGGGCAACCACAACTATTTTATAAGATTCGTAAAGTAAAAGGCTAGATAGTTTGTCTTTAAGGCTTTTTAAAGCATCTAAAGAATAAGTTATATTATCAGCAAATTAAAGGCCAATCGGACTATACTACTACGGCAAACTTTCAGCCATTGCTCTATGCAAAAGCCAAAGTGTTTTGCTCTAATTCGGAGTCGGCATTGGCAAAATTATGAATTCTATTAAAGAATGCTAGAATGTAGGAGTAATATTTACCACCCTGTCAAGGAGATTCAATAATGCATAAAAATATTTCATTTTGTTTAAGCATTATAATTTTTTAACAAAGTAAACTAAACTGAACCCCCTTCCGATAGGTATTTTCTGCCCTCGGAGCCAAATGTAGCCGTTTACCGTGTTTATATATGAATTTAACTTATATATATGGTATAAAATTATTCTCGTAGATTCTTGTCCTTCAATTTCTGTTACTACATATTGTTTCGTGTGCTTTGGTAATCACATTAGTTGGCTATTGTTACGATTCCTTCGTTTTTTAATGATATGTAATGCTTTTCCTAGTATTTGCTATCTCCTTTTTACCCTTTTATTTTCTTTTTCAAACTGTTTTGTTATGCGTTTCTTGAATCGATGATCTTTTGGAAACAACAACTCTACATTCTACCCTTTCCCAGACCTCACATGCACCGAGTATGTTATTGTTGTTATTTTTTAAGTGAGCAGATATCATTAGTTTATAACTTTATATAAGTTAAACTCTTCATATATTCTCATGTGCTTTAGTCAAAGTGTACTAGTTTTTCTTGCCCAAGTTAGTAGAGCAATTACATGAGGGGAGACTCAAGTTTAGCCTAACTTTGCAAATTTTCTTCCATGTGGGGGACCTTACGTTAGGCAACGCATGTGTTAACATAGCGGAGCAAACAGTAAAGCTTTTACAATATTTGGTTGGTACCACTACCAATGAGCTGCCTCTTGATTTCGACCACTTATTACTTCATCCACTGAATTTGATTTATTGAACGATAAGCAAAGCTTGGATAAGGCACTTTAACAGCCCATATAGAAGGAACTAGGTGTTTGCGAGGCTATTGAAGCTTTTATACAATTTTAAGATTGTGGAGCACTTTTTAGCTGTTATGATAAAGTTAAAACGACTGGTGGTGCTGGCAAGTGAGTGAGTCGGGTATGTGCGGGTTGAAAACAAATTAGACAAAACGGGTCGAAACGTGAAATCCCATGTTTAATACAGATAAAAAAATTAATTAAGTGATAGATAATGTAGATATCCATATTATCTGTGATAGTTTGAAGTTTAATATATATGGTTATTTTACTTTTAGAAACATGTGTATATATATATGGTTGTTTTATGTTAAGAAAAATAAAAAAGGGACCGTTGGTGCAGAAGAGTCGGGGAGATATTGAGCTAGAGATTTCTATGTTTCAGATTTTCACCAATGGAATTTTCCTTTAATTATGATTTACTCTTCCCTTGGCTCTACCTACCAAGGTAGATGTAAGGTCTGCGTACACTCTACCTTCTTCAGACCCCACATTGTGAAATTTCACTGAGTATGTTGTTATGATTTACTCTGATAGTGTGTGTGTGTGTGTGTCCATGATAATTGCTGTATTCAAGCATTTGGGACTAAAGAATCAGATCTAGCGTCTTAATCCGTATAATCATGTTCTAAACGGATATCTAACTGGTAATTGATTTTTGACAAAGTAATTAAATTGTTTGCGGAGAATTTTCATGTGCTATTTGATCAATCAGAATTACAAACATACGACAAAGTGAAATAAATACAATGAACAATTCTATTAAGAAATTTCGACTCCACTAGAAGTAAGTGATGGAGAGAACTGAAGACTAAAAATCAGAGATGTATATTAAAATGATACAATGGTCACTTTTTCTTTGGTTCCATTAGTTTACAGTGATCTTGAGAAACATCTAGCATCTCCATTCTTGTACAACTTCAGGGCATTGGAGTAGAACTATTATATTTTTGGCATTCTAGTGAGTTCTATCTAACTGCAGCAAACAGTGCAGATTACTTACAAACGAGAAACACACATTAGTCATTGCTCAAATAACTTCAACTCAAACTTTAACTACCACACACAGCTCTATCTAAACACCTATCACTGACGTTAGTGAAAAGCTTAGGGATCTGAAACACTTATCACTAGCGTGAGTGAAAAAACATAAGGAAAATGCACTAACACTGCCTCCTCCTTTTCAGATGAGTACCACTTGGAGGTTGCTGTTGAAGGTTCGACGAAGGGGAGTGACTAATGTCAGGAACAAACACTGAACAGTCAAATGGATTCTGGTAAGTTTTGGGCCAGTAAAGTCCAGAGGCCGTAGGTGGGGAAGGAACTTGTGGCACTGCCCAAGATGAGTCTGGCACCTGACCCAAGCACTCATCACCGTCTAGTTCTTCATCTTCAACTCTTAACATTGATGAACAGTCTGACTCTCCAAGCTTGCCATTATCAGCCTGACACTTTTCAAGCCAAGAAGAACTATATTAGGAGCCATGCCGATTATTGAACATAATCCTGTGCAAATTTATTGATTGTCTAGGTTTATCCATTCACTCGACCTATAGCAAAAGGCAAGAGATAGACCGAAATTTTCCTTTGGGAATATGAAAGAGAGTTGAAACAAAGCAAAAATGACATATGAACACAGAACCCAGTTTGCTTGGGTTTCACCAGTCTTGTCTGAGCCAAGTGATGGTGAAACACATGAGCCGCCATTTACAGTAATACCTTTGTCAACATGGATCCCCACCTTTGACTACAGTAGTATTCAGCAAACACATGGTCGGAAATGTATCTTCATCTACTAAGCACCCATAAAAATAATAACGTGACTGACACCTACGCATATTTTTTGTAGGATGAATGACCGATAAAGGAAAAAACATGACGTAATAGCTAAAGCTGCTTCTGATTGTCACAACCCTAAGCAAGGTTGTTAATACAGATATATGTTAATACTAATGATGCACCTTGACTGCATATATTGAACACTAATCGAGCCTCAGAATTCCAAGCATTTGAAAGGCCCAAATTTACATGGCGAAGTGCAAGTCCACCAATATGGTAATACTCCATCGATCTTTACCACATACGGGTTTGTCATATGACAGGGAAGGGCAAGTACGTGGCGAAATGTATGTGTCCAATGAAAGACAGAATTGGGGCTAACAATGTCCATTTCGCATAAAGTGGACCAACCAACAGATAGTCCAACCACACACTCATTTTGCCAGTTTTATGTTTTCAGATAAAAATTGTTCTCTGGTTTCTTTTTGGGGCAAATACACGTACACAACTTAAACCCGTAAGTATAGATAACAGAGCATGCATGCCATACAATTGTGCAGGCAGGAATAGACTCCATCAGGGATTTTTCACGTTTGGATGATCAGTCTACAAGCCGGTCCAACAAGGACATAATAGAAAAAAAAGATGCTAATTATTAAAAGAACAAATAATGTAAGATCTAAACCATACCTCAAATGATCAGTCATCCATTGTACCCATTCTGATTGAAATGCAGTCCAAGAAATTCATCTAATTTCCATTGTGATATACTACAAACAACAAAAGCTACGACTTAAACCGTACCTTAGATGATCCATCATCCATGTATCCATAATTCTGATTGAAATCATTCAGACCAATAAATTCATCAAACTGCCATTGTGGCATACTTCCAGCTGCAGAACCTCCAGCAAACGGAGACTTACTAGGAGCAAAATCCCCAACCCCACTATCCTGGGGAGGTAATACTTTGTTAAATTGAGTATCCAGCGACATTGGAGCATTTCGTTTAGAAAGTGGAGCAGACTCTAGCTCAGAAACCTTCTGAATGGACTGTGATGTCTCTGAGGATGATGCACCACCAGGATCAACAGGTTCAAGTCCTACTTTCACTCCAGTCAGTAAGAATCTTTGGTGGGCTGCGACATGAGGATTAGCTTTGTGAATAGCAATATCGCATTTTCGGCAAAGTAAAGCCCGATCCTCGAGACAAAAGAAATAGCCAACAGTTTCCTGCACAAATAAAATCCTTTTATCAATATCCAGAATAGTAAAACTGGAGATATAGCACACATCTAAAGTCAAACTGAAGCACAAAAGAGGACTTTTCATTAGAAGGCAGCAAAATTTGATGAACTTTAGGAAATAAAACTGCTTTGGCTCCACAAAGGGGAAGGCAAATAAAAACCTTATCCATCAAATCAAATCTCCAGAAGAAAAAAAAAACACTTTTGCTAAGCCAAATGGGTGACTTCTGTGTCATGCTACTGTATGAGTCCAACTAACAACCACAAAATCCTTAAGGTGATTAATATCTGCAATTACTATTGAATAAAAGCTCGGTAATGTTCATGATTTGATATCACGAGCACGTGATCTTCCCCCGAATAGTAGTTACAGGAACAGATGATTGCATAAGAATTACAGATTTCAACAGGCTCTTTCAATACTATGTGATCCTAACTTTCAACCATTAAATGAGCTTCTATATCCCCGTCACAGAAGATGTTTTGTCTTCTCTTTTTTTTTTTGAAAAAAAAAATCTATTTTGAGAAGTGCATCCCCCCTTAGAGCAAAGGTGTGAGTTGCAAAAGCTAACCATAGTTTGCCGTCTATGAAAAAAAAAATCTATTTTGAGAAGTGCATCCCCCCTTAGAGCAAAGGTGTGAGTTGCAAAAGCTAACCATAGTTTGCCGTCTATGAATATTCATAATTATTAACTGGAGAACAGGTTATGCTACGACTACAGATTAAGGTTTCTGCTTCATACAGAGTTGCACCCTCACCGCACTTCCATCCCCATCCCAAAACCTCTGTTTTGCTCCATTTAATAAGGTAAATAATTTAAGGAGACTGGACGAAATAATTATGGCAAATATTCAACCTCAATATGTTTTCCTCTTCAGGCAAAAGAGTACAAATGGATTTTCCAACTAGGTCCTTGACTCACAATAGACAGTCCTCAACTATCGAACACTTATGTGAACAAGTAATCATAATGATTTTTCCTTCTTGATACGTGTAATACACTGGCTCTTATAACGGTCACATGTTTAAACTGAATCCCATAGTTACATTTCAAGTTCCAGTTTTATTCCTAGAACAGGTGGCACTCAATTATGCATTTCACTATATCTTATAAACAGATGTTGAGAAAACTCTTACGCAGAAAAGTATGAATCTGTCACCTCTTACTTTCTTAATGTCTCGCCAAAAGGACTGCCAAATAAAGGAAACAGGTACCCCATAGTTTAACATTAAGAATCTCTAGGCGAGGTCTCCACATGCAATATGCAAACCATATCCTACATTAATTTCCATGAAATCAGCAGCATTCAATGGAACCATAACCAATCAAGAAGACAGTATAAAATTGTAATTTAGACCTCCATATACCCGTTCGTGAACAAGATTTGCATATCGTCCAAATGCACACGGGAAGGAACGAAGGAATACCCCTTTATCGCCTTTCTTTAGTTTGTTCTTTCTATCCTCTTCTGGGAGTTCCTTTTTTTTAAATAACGGTGATGGTTCGGGCCAGCTTGTGCGCACCTCGACTAATTCCACGGCATACCTGTCACCCCCCACCAACAACAAATACTAGGTAACTCCGTTCACCAAAGCTAGAACATATGGAAAGAAATCACCTAGTGTTTTTGTCTCCGCTGGAATTTGAACATAAGATATGTCACGGGCCGACTCCTTAGCGTCGGCGGCACACTAATGGCCCGTGCGGGGCTCGTAGTCCTGGCAGATTACAAGCCAGCCTAATGATTGTCCCAGGATTCATGGCACGACCCTGTGCCTATGGAGAAGCTGGCCATGGAGGCTTAGCTTCGCGGTGGCCTGTTCGATGTCCTGGCTTAAGCCTTGACTTGGTAGTGTGCTCCTGTGGCACGTTTCATATGTTGGGTATTGTCCACTCGCACACACGGGGTTGGCTAAGGACATATCAGTCCCTTGCCTGGCACTGAGCGTTGCTCGAGCGCTTTCAGTCCGATCCTTAAGCTTGACACTTGCCTTGTGCACGTGGCTTGTGCTTTGCCCGAGTAGGGCAACTCTTAAGTCCTTGGCCTTTGTCATGTGCGTCCTTCATAATGTGTCCATGGTATGGCAGTGTCAAGCATAGCCCTCGCGACATACTTCCATCCCGCATAGTACAGCATCGCCCCACGACTGCACGTCTAGGCCAATAGACCCTTGCATGTAAGGAAGAACCCAAGCCAGGCTCACAAGTCAACACACGAGGCCTTAAGAGTGGTGCCTCGAGTGCTCAATCAGTACGGAGGTCTTTAGATAGCCCGCAGGGCATAGTCTGTCCCAATGTCAAGCCTTCGGCACTCGTTGTGCGCCCAATGCTAGCCCGGAGGTCAAGCGTCGTCCATAGAGTTGCGTAACTCGTATGCGTACCTTTGACACCCCTTAGAGATGCCTAGGCAGGCCTTTGAGGTTCCCCTCAAGGTGGCTCACTTGATACGACTTGATGGCAGCACTACATGGAGGCTATTTGAGCATATAACACTTGTACCCCCCTTATATATGCTCTTAAAAAAATACCCCGACTCTCAGACTATACATGTTTTAGCCCGAGAATCATAATGGGTCTCTCAAACTCCAAATGAGGCATCGTTTGTTCCTAGACGTTCGTCTTGACTTCCTAAACACCTCCATGAAAGTTCATCCCATTCTCATACACGTGGAACGAGATATGACCTTTAAAATCTTGAATAATTACGACAATGCCACTACTACTTGGCTAAGTCAAGCCCAAGGGTGCACGAACTCGGAATGGCGCCAAACTTGGTAAGCATATACATAACCATTCTAGTAATGGGTCTTTCACCTGAAATCCCAAGATTCCAACTATTGCTTGAGAACGTGCGGCACTGACACTCGTGGCACGCAGACGGCCGCCGCCCATAAGCTAGACCCTTGGGCTCACACTAAGTCCATGATAAGATACTTTGGCACTCTTAGAACATGCAATACAACATTGCTAGATGGTGGTTGCCTCCCGCATTGCCTTCTGCGGGATGCTCTATATGATGACCAATGTCATCGCATGATGCCTGCACGTGTAACACACGTGCGGCCCGCTCGGGACGCGCTCGTTACGGGAGCTAAGGCACAATGAAAGAAGCACATAACAACTCTCATGGTTCCCAATCAAACTTCATTGATCACTAGACCACACCCTTGGATGCAATTTCTAATGGAAAAACATGGAGAAATGGTAGGGTTAAGATCTGCGCACATCCTACCCTCCCCAAACCCCACAGTGGAATTACACTGGGTTGTTGTTGTTTAACAACATGGAGAAATGAAATTTGATTGCCACCTAGATATTACCTTTACTTACATATGTTTCCCGAAAACAAAAAATTTAAAATTAGTTCAGTAGCTCTCGCAATTTAAGACATATAAAGAGTAGCATCAATAACCCAAAATATCTATCATTAAAAGTCAAAAATCACTACTTTATCTATGATTATGCTAATACAAAACAAATACAGTAAAAAATCACAACTTTGGGTGTGTTTTGTGTCTTGGAAAACATTTTCCGAAAAATGTTTTGCAGGAAAATAAGTTTCTTCAAAATGAGTAAATTACTTCACTAATGGAAGTAGGAAAACAAGTTCCATAAGTGACATTTCAAGTTCATTATCTCTTCCCACTCATCCAACGCCCCACCACCCCCGAACACCTACTCCCATCCACATCCCACCCCTATAGTATTTTCCTAGATTACATATAAATGTTCTTGGGATAATACTTTTTTGCTTGCTTACCAAGCATTTTTTACTTATTAAAAACCCCCACTTATTTTCCAATAAAACATTTTCCTTCATACCAAACACACCCTTTGTCAATGATTAATTGATGGTAATACAAAACAAATACTGAAACCTCTATATAATTGACATTCGTTATAATAGTATTTCACTATAACGGCGTGATTTTTTTCGGAACCACTTTTTTCAGTTACATCTTACTTCTGACATTCATTATAACAGTACACTCTTTGTAAAATTATCTCTCTATAACCGTCATACTCAAATATTGCGTACTAATATTTTGTAAGAAATATATTATGTATAAAATAAAATATTTAAATTCTCAATTAATTTTAAATACATATGTTTTTAGATTTTAATTATTTATTAGTATAGTACAACTAGTTATGATGTTATTAGTCTTTTCAATTTTTAATTGCTAGAAAAAAAAGGAGAATATCATATACCTGGCAGATGTCACACTTAGGCATAGATGAAGAAGAACCAGAAAGAGGAACTCTCTGATGTTTACTAGCAAGCTTATTAGCAGCATGAACTTTCTCATCACACGACCAACATAACGCCGCCTCATCAGCACAACACAAAACATTCGCTTCCGCAACCTCACAAACGTTACACTGAATCTTCATCGCCACTTTTTTCTCCACTAGCTAGGGAAAGCAAAGATCTATATTGACAAAAAAAAAAGATCTGAAATGTTGCAAGTGGGTTGTATGGTTGATTTGGGGGAAAAAAAGAAATGGTTGATTTTGAGAGAACGTGTCGGGTTTAGGATGGTGACCCGCTGAGCTGGATTTGGGTTACTGTATGAGATCTTTTGTTAGACTGTTTTTGGATTTAATATGTAATCATATAAATATCATCATCTAGAAAGAAGCCAAGAATTCTTGGATATTATAGTGTCAGGTGATCTTTCTTACAAGTGTTGTTGGTTTTAATATTGGATTTTAAATATAATAATCATCTAGCTAGAAACCAAGAATAATATTCATTGGAGTATTCTTATCTTCGTACTTTTATATTATCTAAACAACAAAAAACTAAAATAAAAATAAAAATAAAAATTGCAAGCTGATGAGGTCTATCTATAACTCAAAACAAGTACTAAAGTATAGTAGCCTGATTTTTTTATTATTATTATTTTTTTTATATATAATCCAGGTCTCCAGGCTTGCGTCTGACTACGTCCTGGAGGTAATAGCATCAGTCTTTCAACACTATTACCAGGTAAATCGTGGGATGTGCTCCGGTGGCCAGTTTTCTGGGAGCGTACAACTGATCAATGAGACAAGGTCAAATTCCCCAACATGCAGAGTTTCTTCGTGCTTGCGGGGAATCGAACACACGTTGTCCCATGCCAGAGCGCCTTATAGCACCCAGGCTTTGCCACTGGACTATGCCCCGGAGGACAGAACTAAGGTAGGGTAAACTTTTTAAAGTGACTGGTCCCACCGCATTACGGCCCCATACCCCAGAAAATCCCACCTCCGGCCTGGCCCTACGGATTAGTATACACCGCTTGGCCCTACGCGTATGGAGGGATTTTTTTGGGAACACAGTTCCACTCTCGCTGATCAGAGGACTCGCTGATCTTGTACTAAAAGATTTGATATTGTAATGATTGACGTTGAAATTATAACTTTTCAAATTTTAAAGTAAAAGTTCAAACATATATAAGAAATAAGAAATTTTCTATATATATATATATATATATATATATATATATATATATATATATATATATATATATATATATATATATATATAAATTGCGGTGTTTCGATCAGTTTTGGCACCTCAATTAATTTCACGAAGGGATATATGTTATCTCTTACTAGCACAAATATCGAGTAACTCTATCCATCAATATCGGATAACTCTATCAACCAAAGCACAGATATCAGGTAACTCTACCTACTAAAACTTTTATGAATAAAAAGTAATCATATAATATTTCTACTTCTGTTGAAATTTAAATTTTGAGACCTCAAAGTTTTCAATCAACTTTGTTGACCAATGGACAACAATTTTCATACTATATTATGCATGATATTATGAAATATGGTATAGAAGTCTCATTTATCACTCTATATCCTACTAATAAATTGTGCTAGTGGCATCTACTAGCTCACATAATATCTAATGTCCTTTGTAAATGAACTCGATTCTTTGCGAGTGGAGGGCGATAGCTTTGATGAGGCCGACACGCAATTTAGTGTGTGCGCCAACCTGAATACCTCGTTACTTTTTTATGTTAAATATCTATCATCCTACTTTAATTGACTTCTCTCTATTGGCCTGCGTGATTGTCACAACCAGTGAATGCACATTTTCTTCATTGCAGTAAGGCCTTCAATGCCACATGACATTTAAGATGGTCTCCCACAACAGAGAAACGCACAGAAGAAAGATATTATGAGTTGTATAAAAAAGAAATCTTTATAATGTGGGGGGTCCGATTCCTTGGACAACTTGAGTAATGGGAGAATGGCAATTAACATTGTAATGGTAGAACCTTGTGAATCAAGTGAGTCTGATAATTGTCACTGCTTATGAACCCAAATCTGGGTGATCTATCCACTAGGATGAATTGGTGAAACTAAATGGAGATCCTTATTTGCGATATTTTTATCTATTATTCTGGAGATCTATATTTTTCAGTTTTTTTTAAAATTAAATTTTAATGAATTAGATCTATAAGAACCGTGCACAGGTTTAGGTTCGGCCTAAATGGGAAATAAAATGGAGCACCTAATATTTCGCAAGTTACAGCGAAAAATCTGAACCAAACAGAATGCTTGTTTTCTCAAATATGCCAGTACCTATGCCTTATATCCCTTTTCCCTTTCATTGTCAGAAAAATTTCAGAGGAAATTTCTAATGATCAAGCTTCCTCGGACTTCTTCTGGCAAACAGAGTACATATTATAGATTAGGGATAAACTACTCCAACAATAAGGATAAAGCCCACAAACTACACAAGCTCCATCTAAATTCTGAACTACACCAGAAGATACTTCTCTTTTCCATTCAGTTTAGTGTGTGCGCGACTCCAAACCTAGATAAATCTCATAACACTTCCCTAAGGAGGATTCGACTCTTAACGCCTCAACGTTCATACTATAACAATGTCATCAGTCTATAAGCCACTTCAACCTGAAACCACCTGTTTTGCATGATT
This sequence comes from Anisodus acutangulus, assembly GCA_029783415.1. NCBI lineage: Eukaryota > Viridiplantae > Streptophyta > Magnoliopsida > Solanales > Solanaceae > Anisodus > Anisodus acutangulus. The sequence continues at coordinate 8,009,684 of CM056508.1, forward strand.
AGAACTACTTTGGAAGTGTGATCCACATGTCCTAGTAATAGGGTTTCTGGAGTTGCAAGTCCAGAGAGCAGATGCCTAGGGTAGAACCGTCTTCTTCTCTGAAGCCTTTTGAGCTGAGGAAGTGTAAAACTACCACCATCTAGTATTTTGCACTATCACGAAAAGGTTGCAAGAGCTAAAACGGGGATCTGCCCAACCCTTACACCTTCACGCAAACAAATTTACAAGAACTCAATTCTGTGTGTATGTACTCTCACGATATCAAGTCAGATGGCAAGAACACTTTCAATTTTGGAGCTTTGGAAGAGAGTTCAATGATATCCCCATGTTGAACAGAGTGGACAAGATGAGAGCCATCGATATAAATCAGCCCTTCTTGGCAATACCATGCAATCTCCATCAACTCCTCAGGCTTCACAGTCCCGTGCATCAGGCTATTGTAAGGTCCAGGAGCAATGGGTTCTCTCACTATATACTGGAGATCTTTGGATAAAATAGGCATTGCAAATCCACCTGCTGACAGCATTGCAGCTGTTGACCCAGCAGCTGTTGACACTCTAAGTCCACTTGATCTGCAATGCACCAGAGAAGAACCAGACTGGTCCTCTTTCTTTATACTGTCAAGAGAAAACATCATCAATCACCTATTTCAAAGCAGCGTAGATGGGCAGTATGCTTCATATGCTACAAAATAAAACCTTTACCTGAATGAAAATCGGGAAACTGTAGCAGGACAAGGATGGGCAATTAAAACATCATTAAGTGCGTAAGTCGGCAGTTGCTTTGAGTTAAGAGTGACTGACATCCTTGACACTTCAGACGGTCTAGCATGATTTTCAAGGATATCATCCATTATCTGCAACAAAAGGTATCAGATAAGACCTTGGGCAGCTTTTAAAAATTAACCCCCTCCCCCCGCCACAAAAAAAAAAGGATCCTAAATCAAGAGAAGTGGCAGCATCATGGTGAAAAAGTTGTGTCCCTATGTGAAAGTGAATTTTCTTTCTGTGAACATGAAATGATTAATTTTGTTCGGAGTCCCCCCTTTTATATACATTAACTCCACATGAGAAGAAACTATAATACTCCAGCTGAAGCAAGTCCGTATATAAGAGATCGCTAACAGTAGTATTGACAGTCTGATCCCCCTACTAAAACTAAAACATGACCATGATACAACTAGGAGATATGTGAGGATATCATCGAGTTGAAGTAGACAGGTTCATGATTCTTGGAAGCACAATTTGCGCTTTCTGATCCCCATTCACGTTACTCAGCGGTAGTCTGAAATAAACAAGATTTTATGCTCCAGGTTTTTATGAACAGGATCTTTTGGGAACTTCAAATGCACAAGTAGAAGTTAGAGAACAAAAAACAACTTTTCTTCTCCTTTTAAGGGTGAAGCATAATCCAGTATGGGAGAACCATAAAACAAAACTATTAAGGACAGAGTAATCGAACATGACATAATAATTCCAGACAGTTCGACACAATCAGTATTCAGTAGTCCTTTTATTCTTATTTTCTTTAAAAAAAATACTGATCCTACACCTCAAGGTTATGGGGCTCGGTTGCCACTGGAGCCAAGTCTCATTGGTGATAGAAAGAGTAACTAAAAACAAACTTTAGGCGCCAGAATGACCAGAAAACCAACCATTTCCACTGCACACTAGAATTGTATCAATAAGCATACACTTGAATTTACTTCGACGTACTATTATTCAACAGTATTCTCGCACGTTAAACTAATCATGAGCAATCATACAAAGTCACTAATATATATATGGGAAGGTTAAATAATAAGTAACAAAGTCTCACTTGTTCAAAGTTCTCAACAGTTGCCGCACAAAGATATCCTGTACTCCTTGTAGCGTCAAATTCTTCATTGTATTCTTCAACCTAAACCACATAAGAAGTGACACAGCGACTTGCAGTAGAAGTCATCTTAGACGGAATTGAATATGGATTCTTAAGAAGTTGATAGCCACAAACCATAAACAATTGCAAAACGAGCTAACCTCTTTTGCTTGAGTTGGGTCAGAATTTACTCCTAGAACAGGAATCGAATTATCCATGAAATTGCTTGCCTGCAGTAATGTACCATCTCCTCCTATGGTAACTACTAAATCTACATCACAAATCGACCGACATAGATTAAAACGATAAACAGCTTCCCAATCGACAAGCTTTTTCCTCAAAATGTTCTGACAGAAGTTTATAGCCTCCTTATGAACCAGCCGTCTACTGTCTAGATATTTTAATACCTGCAATAACTGCAGGAGAAGAAGTCTCACCCTACTGGAGAATCAAACTTTAAGAATAGAGGCATGTGCCAGTCATCAGGGACTTTAATTATTTACAGAATAACGTGTAAAAGAAAAGATTATCATGTTAAAAATGATTGGAGTGCAAATCATCTACTAGTTAGTATGGGTCAATTAGTCTCAGGGGTCGAGAAATGTTCTAAATTCAATAACATATTACCTGGTTAAGACATGGTAGTTACCAGAATCAGCCTGATGATATCATTCAGTTTCTTGAATACTTTAAAGTTTAGAGCTTTAGTACATAACTAGTTATGCAAGTAACGATTAACAAAATATCTAGGAAACGCCACTTTCAAAGGAAAAATAACTAAGGGATGGGAGAATCTGAGCTTCCAACAGTTATGGGTAGTCAAATAGTTGTCCCCTTTGTACAAGGACTATTAAATTTGTTCTTTTCTGCTTATCCAATGGTTCGTGTTAATTCCGGTTCATAGAATTCTATTCAATCTATTCTGTTGAATAACATTCTCATGCACAACAAACCCACAATTGAGTGATGGACACAGGACAGTGGGAAAATCAGGAACTTCGCTAAGGATGTCCAAACTTTGAATAAGTAAATAAAAGTTTTTTCGAATGAATGGGTACATCAAAAAAATTAAATTAAATTAAATTATGTAACATTTAACTGAATCACGAAAAACACTTATTATAGAACTAACAATTGTACAAATCAACACCAACATAAAAAAATCAACAAAAGAAATTCTACTGGTGAAAGCATAATTCTTCAAATTTCACTAAGTGATAAATAAGAGGATAAGTAAAATGTTTCTTTATGCTTTACTTGAGCCGAGGGTGCACCGGAAACAGCCTCACTACCTTCACAATGAGGTAGTGTACACACCACCCTCCCCAAACTCCACTTGTGGGATTACACTGGGTATATGTTGTTGTAAGTAAAATGTTTCTTTGCCTCAACTAGTTTTCTCGAAAGATCACCAAGTCTATCTAATAGAGACCTTTTATTAATATATATTGTTGGTTCTCTAATGTACTTTATAAAGCAGTACGGGAAGTAAATAACTATTACAAGTATTCGAAAGGATAAACAAATATTCAATATTCAGAAATTGAATCTTGTTGAAGAAATAGGCCAATCTTCAAAATTGTCGCTAGCTTATTGTGTCTTGAATCTTGATAACCTGAAATCAAGAAACAACTAAATCTGGATGGTTACAACGTTGTGTGTTAAGTCGAGGAATTGCCCTCTGTCCTTAAGACAAGATTGCCCCGTATATATGCTTTTACGTTAGCGGGCAATAGTCTTCCAAGATAAAACAACACTTTAATCTCAACGCTACAAATCCAATAGGTTGAGCCTGCCGAATAAAACAAATATGAATCAACTTGCTGAAGATATGGAAAAGGAAGGAAGAGTTTCTATCTTCTCTTCAGTTTTGTCTCTGTGTATATAGTGTGTCTCTGTAGTGTATATCTTGTGTATATGACACTGTATTTCGTCACTGTTTTTGTGGTATTTTCGTGTGTTTTTCTCACTGTTTTGTGCACTGTTTTTCTGCTATATTCTGGCTGTTTTATGCTGAAAAACAGTGACTGTTTTGTGCTGAAAATGTTGTGTATATTGCTGTTTTTCTCTTCTGTTTTGCAATCCAGAATTGAGCCAACAACAGCTATTGATATAGCATGGAAGAGGGCAGCCCAACAGCCACAAACAAGGTTGTAATGGCCATTAAGTGAGGGTTGTTAATGGCATTAGAGAGGCTGATTTATGGGGCTGCGCAACTGTACAAGTAATGGGCTGTTAATGGAGGAGTTAATCAGCCAAGTAATGGCTGGTTAATGCTCCAAAACGCAGTCCAACGGTAGGCAGAAAATTTTCTACCTTCCGTCACCCCAAAATCAACTTTCCAGAAACTCTGGGGACCAAAAAGATAATATCAGAGAGTTCCCACAGCCCGCGGCCCGTGGCCCGTGACCCGTGACCCGAGCCCGAGACCGGACCGGTCGGGACGGGACGGGCGGCGCCGCGCGTGGGCTTAGCCTTGAACCCAAGCACATCTAGGTCCTCCCTCCTTTAAACACATGGGATACCCCTTGGGGTCCTAAACCCTTTACCACATTAGAGACTTATATAGAGAGCAATTATTCCTATTCCCACCATTGTGGTAGATTTGTCCCATACCATATTTCCATGCCTCAAACACCTTACTTCGTGGACCAATATCTCTTTCATTTCTCAACGAAATTTGACGATTATTGGCCCTACGGTCATCTACTCACTTCGTAGATCATGCATGTGCGAAGAGACAAAGCCTCCAACATGCGGAACATTAGTGTTTAATTCATTAAAGATGGGTGTACACATCTCCCCGCCAAAGGCAAATTTCCAACAATCCCCTCTATGAAAGAGAGATTGTGGCGCACGCACAAGGTGCCTACATTTCAGCAATCTTTCAGCGAAAAGATATTGCATCAGGAGAGGTAGCTTTAGCTTTGAACCCTCCCTAGTTGAATACCATCGGACATACTTACTGCGCGGTGAACGTGATGTCTTGAACCGTCAGTATTTAGTGTAAGCCAAGACAATGATAACAACACAATAACTCTTCTTATTCGTTTTCATTCTTAAGTTTTTGTCCGTTGTGGCCGTGGACACACTTGGATTCTTAAGTGCGTTCATTTGAGGCGGTCATCCTCGCACTTAAATAGGTGATCTCCTACAAGGTATCCTGCTATACCCCACTTCACAAGTGTTAGGAATCATTAAAAGTTTCTCCAACCTTAACCACAACCGTTTGAGGATCGTTAAAGGTTTGGAAGCTTAACATTTACCCCCATGCAGGTAGCACTTTAATGTCTATCGCGGGAACAGCTTTGGATTCATGTTTCCGTACAGAAATCATCATCCGAAGTGCTTCTTGCTTCCACCGAAGTGCTCAACTGAACCTTTTGCCGCTTAGTTTTCCCATTGAACCAAATTCTTGGGATCTCCAATCAGTATGGTTGGGTTTCCACCGCAAAGGTTCGTATTGTTTGGGTTTTAAGCCCATTCCCCTAGACTGGCAGAACACTTGATCTTCGGGTAGTCCCTTAGTTAGTAAACAAGGAAGTGACACCCGTGATGATCAACTGTCATACGGTCTTATGTCTCTGACAGATCCTGACAGATATGTCCAGATGCCGCCATTCGTGTCCTCACTGAAGCCGACCGGCTAGCCACAGTGTATAACTGCTGAAGGCACGGGTTTCTCCCAATAAGGGACGTCCTCTAAGGAGTCGTGAAGTTACTCAACTTCTTTCATGCTTTGTATAAAGCGATAAACTCTGATATCATCATGAATCGGTCGATGCAAGTTTGTTTAGAGGATTTTCCAAGACCCACCATACACATTTACTTGTGGCTTTGGTGTTCTTCGGATATGATGTCCAGTTTGCATCACTGTGTTCTCCCAGAACCGCTGGACATCCAGAATACTATAATCCGTAGATAAGCGAATAATTCAGATATCGTCATATCCGACTTAACGCCTTCTATTGATCATGTATTAAGATCATCAGTGACCCTTAGTTTAACTGATCTGCTTTGTTGGTCGATATCAGGTCGGATGTAGTGTGTACAATACATTGAACTACACGTGACCTGAGCATATCGCTCCTTGTCTATGGGTGCACCATGATTCCAATCAGTTCTATGATTCATATCCATTGGTGGCTTCAACGAGACTATCAACTATCGACCAGTCCGTTAGATGTCTTAGAAATCCAATTCCTAAGATGTCATCTGTGATACCCATATCTTTCATATCGAGACTTTGTTTCAATATGACTTTTACTTTCAGACGGTTGATTCTCCAACTGTTGGCTTTCTAACTTCAGAGTCAATGTTTATGTGGTCGGATTCATTGTTTCTGTTTTATTTGAAACTTTCAGGACCAAAATGTAAACATTTCAGGGACCAAAATGAAAGTTCAGGAAGAAGCCCAACAGTCCAGCAAACCAACTCTGATTCTCTTCTTCCAACTCTTCGGTTAGGAAGGCTGTTTCAACATCCATGCCACGCAAGACTGCAATGGCTCAGGATGTGAAGCTACTCCCAGGGGAGCACATGTACAAGTAGCCGAGGCTTTGAACTCGTCAGTAGATCTATCTACTTTGTACTCACTTTTGAGTATCATTTTTCACAACCCAAAGGTTCTTTTTCCGGAGGAAGATCAACCATTATTCAAGTATGGTTCTTTTATGATGGAATCTAATTCTTTCCAAAGCATCGCTTTTGGAGATGACAATTATTTGTTAATTGTCCATGGTTCATTCTCAACCATACACGCTAGAAGGACTGGAACAAGTCTTTGTCCCCTTCTTTGCTCCGTCTCGGTTCAACATCTAGAATCCCTGAGTTCTGCAGATCTGGAATATTAAATTCCGGATAGCCAGCAACTTTCGAGTCCTGTAGATACGGAACGTCTAGTTCCGGACAGTCAGGCCCTCGCGGATTCTTATTAACCTTGAGCAATTACTCCTTTTTCATTTTCAAGGAAAGTTATCTTCTAAGAATTCAGCATTCTTTGACGCCAAGAGACGATAAACACTACTGTTATTTGCAGATCCAGTGGATATGCAATCTACAGTCTTAGGTGCAATTTGACCTGTTTCGGTATTCCAACTTTTACCAAGCCATCCCACATATTTTGGGCGTACGACTTTGCGCTTGGCTAACACCATTGGACTGAGGTGAGAAATGAGCAGTCATTTAATGAACGATGCTTCACATTCTCCCCCTCTATCACTACGAATTACTCAATCCGTAGGCTTAGTTGATTTTCAACTTCTGTTTTGTAGCGCTTATTCGCTTCAACAACTTCATCTTTGCTTTTCAACAAACAAATGATACAATATGTTGTACCGTCATCAATGAAGGTCGCAACGTACTTGTCTCCCCCCTCTATTTTGTATAAACTTTAAATCACCCTTAAAGGTGTGACTAAGTTCGAGAGGAGCGGTGCTTCTTTCGCTATTCCCTTGACGCAATTTGGAAAGGTGATTTTGCCTCTTCGCCTACCTCACATTCATTTTGAGGGTTTATGTCGAAAGAAGGCAACAATCTTAATTTCGCTAGATTTTGAATGACTTGCTATTTAACGTGTCTTAATCTATGATGGCATAGATGCACGGATTACAAATATATCATTCATTTGGCTACAGACATACTGTACCATTCTTAGTTATTACAGATCTGTTGGAGTAGTCTCAAACCAGCTTGACCAACAGCGTCCCTTAAACCAAGTTAGGAACATGTATCACCTCTTTTTAGAGTGATCCCATTCCTTGAAGTCCTATTGAGGACAACCTCTCCAGCCCCTTTGATTTTAGAGGTGGCGTTGCTTCACATGAACAACCTCTTGCCCGTGGTTAGGGCACAACCGGATCATATGTGATCTCGATACTCTGGCCCACTCTAGTTGTTTTGGCAGACTAAGTGTCCAATTTCTTTACTGCCTTTCTTCAGATCAGTTAAGACCTAGAAACTCTGGCCCACCACACTAGGTGTCCATTACAGGCTCAACGTCTTTAACTTTTAGTCTTCTTCCGTTATGATTGGTGCCCAGACAATTGTTGGCGCTTACTTAAGCGTAGTAACAGTTTCCGCACAGTCAGTGGATCTTTCTCCCTCATATGTGCGAACATACTTTACACACTTTAATAATTACACTTAAAAGAACGGATCTTTTTAAGTCGTTTACAAAATCCAAGCTTTAAACGGGAAAGAAGATGAGATTAAACTTCTGATTTTTAAAGCGTAAGGAATATAAATTATTTTCATATTCCTCCTTACTTTAATCCATTTTTAATCAGACATCATTTAATCTTTATTCTTGACAAGTAAGAAAAACTACTTATCCCAATTTCGGATTCTGTCCCACTTCAGTCACTTCATCAAACTGAGTGACCATTTCCTCCTTACCATTATTCGGATTCTTTGTCTGGGACAGATATAGGCCTTCTGCTGCAAGATAGAATAACATCTTCAGTATTCTCCTCTTGTTCCAGTTGACATCCTCGGGCTCTCGTGAGCGCTTGTTCCAACCAGTCTTGATAGCGGTGATACCATGAACACGTTCATCACCATCACTCTCTTCTACCAGAAAACCATTGCCATATCCAGATTTGGTCACACAACTTTTGACCGACATCTTTCGAACACTAATAGTAATACAATACAATCTTGTCTTAAGCTGTTGGTTCTCTAATGTACTTTATAAAGCAGTACGGGAAGTAAATAACTATTACAAGTATTCGAAAGGATAAACAAATATTCAATATTCAGAAATTGAATCTTGTTGAAGAAATAGGTCAATCTTCAAAACTGCCGCAAGCTTGTTGTGTCTTGAATCTTGATAACCTGAAATCAAGAAACAACTAAATCTGAATGGTTACAACGTTGTGTGTTGAGTCGAGGAATTGCCCTCTGTCCTTAAGACAAGATTGCCCCGTATATATGTTTTTACGTTAGCGGGCAATAGTCTCCCAAGATAAAACAACACTTTAATCTCAACGCTACAAATCCAATAGGTTGAGCACGCGAATAAAACAAATATGAATCAACTTGTGAAGATATGGAAAAGGAAGGAAGAGTTTCTATCTTCTCTTGATTTTGTCTCTGTGTATATAGTGTGTCTACGTAGTGTATATCTTGTGTATATGACCTTGTATTTAAATCCTTTGTTTTTGTGGTATTTTCGTGTGTTTTTCTCACTGTTTTGTGCACTGTTTTTCTGCTATATTCTGGCTATTTTATGCTGAAAAATAGTGACTGTTTTGTGCTGAAAATGATGTGTATATTGCTGTTTTTCTCTTCAGTTTTGCAGTCCAGAATTGAGCCAACAACAGCTATTGATATAGCATGGAAGAGGGCAGCCCAACAGCCACAAACAAGGTTGTAATGGCCAGTGAGGGTTGTTAATGGCATTAGAGATGTTGATTTATGGGGCTGCTCAACTGTCCAAGTAATGGGCTGTTCTCACAGCCCGCGGCCCGAGACCGAGACCGGACCGGTCGGGACGGGCGGGCGGCGGCGCGCATGTGGGCTTAGCCTTGAACCCAAGCACATCTAGGTCCTCCCTCCTTTAAACACATGGGATACCCCTTGGGGTCCCAAACCCTTTACCACATTAGAGACTTATATAGAGAGCAATTCTTCGTATTCCCACCGATGTGGTAGATTTGTCCCACACCATATTTTCATGCCTCAAACACCTTACTTCATGGACCAATATTTCTTTCATTTCTCAACGAAATTTGACGATTCTTGGCCCTACGGTCATCTACTCACTTCGTAGATCATGCATGTGCGAAGAGACAAAGCCTCCAACATGCGGAACACTAGTGTTTAATTCATTAAAGATGGGTGGACGCATCTCCCCGCCAAAGGCAAATTTCCAAAATATATCACCAACATCAACAATATAAATAGCAAGTTGATTATCAAAGAAAGGGGCAGAGCTACCGTGGCTGGAGGAGTGGTCAGTTGAATCACTTTACCATTTTAGCTCCGCCTTTGGGTCACCCGGAACACCACAAAGCGCGCTAACCCAGTCTATTGCCTCAACTAGTACGAACGCATACTAGTAAAAGTGGAGCTCTAAGGAATCACCATGCTTACATCAAAAGGTACATAACTGTTATAACCCCAAAAGCTAGCTATTAAGGTAGGAGAGTCCAAAGTCTATATAAGCCCACACCAATCACACTTCAGTACCGATGTGGGACATCACAATAACTTTGAATTAAGAAATATGCATACAACTGGCTTTGGCATATTATCAAACACCTAAACTAAGAAGAGCAGTCAGCCCGGTGCACTAAGCTCCCGCTATGCGCGGGGTCGGGAGAAATTTTAGCCGACGGTGCTGCTACGGTTGGTGGTGAACTTTCTTTGGGGAAGTACCGGATCACAAGTCACAAGCGTCTATTGTACTACACGTTAATAATTAGAAGCAGTTACATTAACCAAATGAGATTACCTTAGGGTTTCTGAAATTAGAAATGTTATCAGATTGGTGTGTTGGTAACACATCGAATGGCTTTAATAACAGCAACAATCGCCTCCTCGCCATTCTGATTTTTCTCCTTACTTTCAGTAATCCTGTAAAATTGTGATTTGTGAAGCTGTCTATTCAATGACAAACGGGTCGAACTTATCGGATCCTACTCTGCTGGTATCTCTATTTCCGGAATTGCCCCGGCAAAATTATACTTTTCAATTTAAATTAGCGTCTTACAATATGGTAAATATTCACCCATAGCATGTACCTACACCAAATGGATGCAATTTACTAATTTAATGAAGTGAATATAAGTATTAGTTAAGTGATAGTTTGTATGTAATTCTGTATTCATAGACATGATATGCATTTATAGATTTGATGTAAATATTCAATGCGGATAATTTTTTATCCTTATAATATTACCTCACTTTATTTATTACACCAAAATCATAAATTAATTTCTATAACGTAAAATAATTCAATCATGAAAAAAACAGTAGAGATGTTACAAGTATGATTTCAAAAACACAAGCTACTACCATTTTAACAACTCAATTTATTTTATATGCCTAATTTCGGTATCAAAAACACTAGAAAGATCATATAACTTCAACGACTACTAGAGGAAGAAGGTCTTTCCGAATAGCAATTTTTATTTTTCGAACAAAGAAGACGACTTCCATGTATATATTGCATGGTGCATTCCCATGTTGAAGCCTAGCACCCAATCTTTGTTACTGTTCCTGAACACTCCTCCAATACCTCCCTTTCTCGTATTTGTGCTACATGCTCCATCTATATTGAGTTTGTAGAAACCAACATCTGGATAGTTTTACATATGTAGGTGTTTTTTGAGATTGGATTTAGCATTTCTCAATGTTTTTTTTTTAATTTTCGTAAAATATAGGCATAGTTGAGTTGTTGTTTTTCGTTTTAATAAATCATTTTTATTAGGACTTTTGTGAAATACATATTATCACAAAATACAATTATTTTCTTTAGTGAAAGTTGAATAGGGTTTTAAAAAATCATAGTGAGTTGCCTCTCCAAATGAAACAAAAAAAATGAAGCTGTTCCAAAAAAGATTGTGAATGAACCAAATATTCAATAAAAATTACTTCTTTGTATTACCATTCACTGTATTATTACTTGTTGTACTACCATCTCTGTATAACTTATTTTTTAACGTTTACCCCTAAGTTTTTTCAAAATTTCCGTATTTTAGTCAATGAAGTTGATGATTAGTTAGAAGCCCGAAGGATGTAGAACTCTGCGTTCTGCATTTTTTCTGGAATAACTTTAATAGTTTAATTAACTCAGTAAGTAATTGTTTGGAGGGAAAAAATGAAGAGCAAGATCAAAACAGAATCGTGTGAATTGTCTTGGCCTGAGGTACCAATAAAAAAGATTAGGTAAGGAAACAATCATTTCATTGCCACTACTAAGAAATAGATATTTTTTCCTCACCAACATTCAGTGAAAAATTTGTGTTACAAAACATGATTTTTTCATCTTATTCCCACTGAATCAGATCACTGGAATAATGCAGGGTGAAAACATGTTCCTATTGAAACACTGAAATTTTTTTAATTTTTTCGTATGAAAACACTACTATTTAGGTTTTACCCACTGTCATTCAGTGAGAATAGTCACTCAACATGCGAAAATTTTTAGTAGAAAAATAGTAATTTTATAATAGTATGTGTACATGTACGTAAAATTTATTTAGACAAAAAATGCAGAGTAGCCGAAAGGCTAAAAAACCTGTCAAGTAAGAATTCTGTTTGTTGCTTTTCTGCTTAATAAAGCCAAGCATAATCGAGCACATATAGCTAGCTAAATCTCTTCACCATTCACCAATTATTCTCTCCAATATCCATCCACACAAAAATCTATTCCCACTTCCCATCATTAACCAAATTCCACTTTTTTCCGTGTTTCTTGCTTCCCCTTAGATTTTTGAGAGGGACCTTTCCTCATCCTCTTACACTTGGTGTTGTGTGAAACGAATATATGCCAACACTTATTTGTCCTTTTGACTTAGTAAATCTTTTTTGGCCTTTTTTTTTCTTTAGGTTGGGGCTCAGTCAAGTAGCCAATGGAAGAAGGAAAAAAATAAGAGGGATATTGACCTTTATAGGACCTCATCTTGTGACGGAGCTAGAATTTTTAATATGAACGGATCATTAAGGGCACCTCTATATTTTTATATATGTCAATAGGAACTTTGATGGATTGATTTATTTGTGCTACCTCAGCATAGGGAAAAGGAAAAGGACTGGTTGTTTCAAGCTACGGAGTCCAGTCATGAATCTTGAGAGATGTTTCGTACAGGCGTGGAAAGGCTTCACATCGAACGAGTTAAATGAGACTTCAAAATATACATGATGATGAAATACTACAGCTACTCGTCAATGATGGAAACTGTTAATTGAGAGCAATGAGAGGAAAATATCTAAGAGCTTGCGTGGAAAATTTCTTTGTATTGAATTAATGAACTCCACACTAGAATGTGTATATATACAGATTACATCAACTCTTAATCACAACTGTCATAATTAGTTACTAACCTCCACTAACTAACTAACCAATAACTCCTTAACCGACTAACTAACTGAGCCAACTATTCACCAAAATGCCACTGTGTATCTACAATACTTCCATTGTATCTATCTCTCAATACTCCCCCTCAAGCTAGGTGGTGTAAAAAGATTCAATTCTCCTAACTTGCCTAAGAGATAGAGATGGTGTGCCTTCTCTAATGCCTTTGTAAACAAATCTGCATCTTGATCCTTTGACACAACATGCGGTGTCTTGATTGTGCCATCTTGTATCCTCTACCTTATGATGTGTAGATCAATCTCTATGTGCTTAGTTCTTTCGTGAAATATGGTGTTATGAGCTATTTGGATAGTTGACTTGCTATCACTACACAACTCAACTGGAGTCTTGATATCCATGTTCAACTCTATGCATAAACCAATATGCCAACGCACTTATGAAACTGTTGCTCCCATACTTCTATATTCTGCTTCTGCAGAACTCTTTGAAAATGTACATTGTTTCTTAGTCTTCTATGAGAAAAGTGAATTTCCAAGATTCATTACATACCCTGTGACAGACCTCTTGTGTTTGGGTAGATACCCAATCTACATCACAAAATGCAGTCAATTATGATGCCTTTTCTGAGCTTAGCAAGATCCCTAGACCAGGTTCATTCTTGATGTACCTCACTACTCTGTGTGCAGCATCCATGTGTGATTTCTTTGGATTTTGCATAAATTGGATGAGACGTGAACTGCAAAAGTGATATCTAGTCTAGTCATTGTAAGATATAAAAGCTTGCCAATCAACCTTTGATAGGGACCAGGATCATCCAGAATTGTATATGATTTATCTTGAAGTACATCTGGTTCATTTTCAACATGAGCATCATATTCCACAGTTATAAACCTTTTGTTGCACTTCATAGGTGTATTAACTGAATTGGAGCTTGTCAGTCTCAATTTTGTAATCAACTCCATAGCAAACTTCCTTTGATTCATTAAGATGCCTTTGTGTGATCTAGCAATTTCAATGCCCAAGAAGTATTTCAATTCTCCCAAATCTTTCATTTTGAACATGTCTTATAATGATATCTTAGCCTCAATAATCATGCCATGATCATTTCCTTTTATCAGTAGGTCATCACATACACTAAAACAATGACCATCATGTGTTCTTTCTTCCTTGTGAACAAGGAATAGTCAAAATGACTTTGAACAAACCCTGAGCTAACCAGTGCCTCAATAAGTTTCAAATTTCAATGCCTTGAGTCCTGCTTGAACCCATAAAGGGATTTGTGCAATCTACACACTTAAGTCTCCATTTGAATGCCAAATTCATGAGGTGGTGTCATATAAACTTCTTTAAATAGATCACCCTGCAGAAAAGTATTTCAGACATCCATCTGATGTAAATACCACTGATTTGCAGCTGCTAAAGCAAGAACCACTCTCACAATCACCATTTTGACAACAGGGGAAAATATCTCCTAATAGTACAAGCCCTCCTTTTGGTTGTACCCCTTAGTTACAAACCTAGCCTTATATCTCTCAACTTCACCATTAGCTTTCAACTTGATCTTGAATACCCATTTTCAACCTATAGTATGTTTATTAGTAGGTAGAGAAACCATAGACCAAGTTTGATTGTCCTTGAGTGCATGTAATTCTTCTTCTATTGCTGTAATCCACTCGGCATCCTGAGAAGCTTCAGTATAAGTATGAGGTTCTTTAATAGCACTTAAGTTGGCTAAGAATGCTTGATATCTTGGACGCACACCAGCAAAAGTCATATATGAACTCATGGGATAAGTGCATGAGTTGAGTGAGGCAATGACAAAGTTCTTTTGTCATAAATATAGTCTTGCATCTAGCCTGGAGTTGCTCTTGTTCTACCTGATCTTCTATGATTATCAGGAGGTGGAAGAACTGTAGGAGCTATCGGAGATGGCATTGTTGTGCTTGATATATCATGCAGTACATGCACTATTGATGCCTCTTCAGATGAATTAGGATGAGGTGGATCATGATTCACATGGACTGTCTGAAAGCCAGTATCTTCTGAGGAGTAAAGAACACCATTTGGAAATTATTGGAATCTCTTCTCCTTGAGCATTAGTAAAGGAAAAATAGACTCTTTGAAATAAACATTCCCGCTAATAAAAAATTTGTTAGTTAGCAAACAATATAATATATATCCCTTTTGCAGAGAAACATATCTCATCATCACATCTGCCACTGATCTAGGTGTAAACTTGTCTCCTTTATTCAAATATGTGGTATAACATATACAATCAATAATTCTATGTGTTGCAGATAAGGTGATTTGCCAGTCAAAACTGAGAGAGGTAACATGTTTAAAATGTACACTGCATTTTGAATACATTCAGACCAAAATCTAACTGGTAAATGAACCTGTAATCTGATAGTCCTAGCAATCTCCAAAATGTGCCTATGTTTTCTTTCTACCACCCCATTTTGTTGGGATGTGTATACACAAGAACTATGATGTAATATACCACTAGCTTGAAATAACTCGTTACATTCATTGCTAAAGAACTCAGTCCCATTATCACTCCTGAAGACTTTGAGACTTACACCAAATTGAGTTTTTATTAATGCCAAAAACTGTCTTATTACAATTATGACATCACTCTTTAGCCTTAGCAAATACACCCAAGTCATTCTACTATAGTCATCTATCAATATAAGAAAAATCTACATTCATCGTGACTTTGTACTCTATAAGGGCCTCAAGTAGTAACTCAAACACCTTATTGCTTCTAGTAGTACTAATAGGCAATGACATTCTTGTCTGTCTAGCTAATGACATTCCGGAATCACAAAACTTCTTGTATACGCATAATGCCTCCGGTTTCATTTCCACCCCATACAAAATTGAAAAATGGCAAGTGGGGCGTTGTTTCTACACCAAATACCAAGGCAAAGAGGGAAACAACGTATTTCACCTGGACAAAGTCACATAAACTAGACTTATGAATTCTAACTTCCAAATGAAGTGTGTGTGATAATATATGTTGGGAGATTTTACTCTGTTGTACTTTATAATGCAGTACGAGAAGTATATTACTATTACAAGTATTCGAAAGGATAAACAAAGATTCAATAATTCAACTAGAAATCTGAAATTACAATTGTTGAACAAGAAAGAAAAACTGGAAAACTGTTTTTGCTGAGTCGAGTGTGGCACTCTGTCCTTAAGACAATATTGCCCCGTATGTATCCTTTATACGTCCTGAACAATTTGTCTCCCAAGATAAAACAACAATGGAACACTTGAGCAAAGGAAACTCAAGTGCTACCGTGAAGAATATTGAGTAACGAAATGATGCTTGAAAGTTGTGGGAAGAAGAGTTTTCTGCTTGTGTAAGCTTCTGTATTTTCGTGTATATGTGAGTCTTATTGTTAGTGCTCAACAATGGTGTAAGGGGGTGTTTATATAGGTGAGGGAGGGACTGAAAACTGCCTCCATAACAGCCAAATAATGGTCATTATGGAGGTAGTAAAGCCACCAACATAAATGGTGAAAGACCAACGGATTGGCCATTAAAGGAGGAGTAATTCATCCAAAATAAATGGCTGAATTGAGTGCTTGGCGTTTCTGCTTTGACTGTCCAAATTTTGACTTTCTGGAAACTTCAGGGACTAAACTATACATCTTGAAACTTCAGGGACCAAACTGTACATCTGAAAGAATTCTGGTCCAAACTGTACATCTGAAACTTTTGGGATCAAACTGTACTTCTGAAAAAGTTTTCTGGCCCAAAAAGATAATATCAGAAGACCCACAGCCCAAGACCCGTGACCCGAGAACCCGAGAGCGGAACGGACGGGACGGGTGGGCGGCGCGCGTGTGGTCTTTCCTCGAACCGAAGCACATCTAGGTCCTCCCTCCTTTAAACACATGGGATACCCCTTGGGGTCCCAAACCCCAAACCAATTTCGAGTCTTATATACACAACAATTCTTTCTTCCTCTACCGATGAGGGAGAATTGAACACAATACCACACTTTTCCATGCTTCAAACACCTCACTTCGTGAACCAATATCTCTTTCATTTCTCAATGAAATTTGATGATTCTTGGCCCTACGGTTATCTACGTACTTAGTAGATCATGCATGTGTGAAGAACCGGATTCTCCAACATACGTAACACTAGTGTTTAAGCCGTTAAAGTTGGTCGGTCGCAACTCCCGCCAAAGACTAATTTCCAACAATATATATATATAAAAATTCAACGTTCCAAAACAAAATACGGAGTAACTTTAAGACTAGGCTAGCCATCTTCGACAAAACAGTCAACGCTTGGGGGTGATTCATAGTCAACGTTTTGGGGTGATTCATATATATAAGGATAAGATTGTTTTTTTGAATTAGGCAAATTTAAGACCGAGAAAAGTGATAGTAGTTAGTTGCATGAAGACAGAAAAATGATGAAAGTTGCATGCCTTTTGTATAGAATTCTCGAATCAAAATAACAATGTACAATTAGGGGGGAACCAATTTGTCGTGTAATCATATTACTGCATGGCAATGGACCAAACTTCTCTTTGTCGCCAAATTAATCATTACATTTTTGTTTGGCCCGTTATATATGTCCCTAGTACTCCTAGATTAATGCTTTCTTGTTTCGTATTTCTTTTCTTATAATTTTGAATTGGCTTGCGCATAATTTGGCTAATTTTATTTTAAAATCGCGCTATTAGGATTAGCTTTATTTTAAAACCGCGCTATTAGGGTTAGCTTTCACATACTTTAACTATTTTTATGGAGATACCTACTACCTTCCACCAACAGAGGTAATTGATAACTCTGTTCATCAAGACTTGTACAGATATAAAGAAATTACTTCGTATTTTTGTCTCTCTTAAAATTTAAACCTAAGATCAAATGGTTCTGAACCCACTATTCATTGACTACTACGTATGGCACACCCTTAAGCACACCTCACCTCTACTTGACTTATTAACGAATACCATTTATTTATCACTTGCATTCATGAGTAGAGCTAGGGCGTAAGTGGGTTCATCTAAATCCTCTTGCTAGAAATTTACCTTTTTCTTAAATTATTTTTATTACATATGGGGGAGAGAAAAGGGAAAACGGGGGGAGGGATTACAAGGTGAGGAATCAAACTCTCGTCAAAATTTAAATTATACATATAAAATTAAAATTATTTTTCATGTATATATAATAGATGTTAAATTTTAATTAACTTCGCATATTTACTTCCTTATATATTAGTGATTTTTTTAACTCCCTCAGTACTCACATGTGGACATCCAGAAAAGATCCTACCAGTCTAGGACCACCAAAAAGAATAAAATGACATGAGAACGTTGATGGGCAGCATTAAGTCAACTAGTAAACTATTTTTAGGTGTTAATTAAATATTAACGAATCAAGTTAAAATGATTAGTTTAACCTTAAGCTAACCACAGATGAATAATTTTATGTCTTTATTATATTAGTACAATGTTGCGTGTTTGGCTGTCACGTGAGGTAACATCTTTTATTTCGTTCACTTTTTCTAAGTTGATGCCAAACATCATGCTAATTTTATAAAGATGGATTTGTAAAGCATGTTCCCCCCCCCCCCCCTTTTTTTTGTCATCACCAACTAGCATGCTTTGAGATTCCTCATCAATTTTAATACTGAAATATAGGCAATATATTCTTGTCTATGCTATTATTATAGTCTACTACTAGCTAGTACTATCTTTTTGTACTCAGATTTGCACTTACACTTCTTATTAGTAGAAAGATTTTGAGGTCCATATGTGGTGCTCACTCAGTGTCAAGAGTCAATAAAAATATCATGAACAATGCATTTGTACTAGTTCTAAGGAAGTTAGGAAAAGTGGCATATATACTCTCTTTAATTTGGTTTTCCATAGGTATCGATATTTGCATTAGCCTGATTTAATTTTGACTCGAGAAGTTTCATATTGAGAGTAAAATGTTCTAGTGACTCCATACACAAAGCTAATTAAACTTCAGACATCTAATTAAGGACGAATGAGTACTTAATTACCACTCTACTCTAATCCTTATTGGTTCATATTCTCTTTTTTATTTATGTTCATTTGGCTAAAAAGAATGCTACATAATATTATTTGAAGTGTTAAACAATTTTTCTTTTATCTATATGTGATTTTTGAAAATTTTAAAAGGTATTTTTAACTATAAGAAAAGTTGAATTTTCTACAGATTTTTATATAACTTTTAACTGTGTACCTTTTATTTTAAAAACATTATGATCTTTTTTGTCTTTCTTAAAATTTATACTAAAAGAGAAGATACGTTAATTCTCATAATTTGGACCGTTGATATTATTTTGGAACGAAAAGAGCACGTTATATCTTAATTTTGAAATAGGTCAAATTTTCTCATGTACTTCCCAAAGTTGAGCAACGTAACTTAGTCCTCTGTTTGATTTTTGGTCTAATAGTATTCCGATGTTTGGAGAAAGTCTCTTTTTTTGCCCTTGACCCAAACAAATCTCCAGCATGAGCATGATTTAAAATCAGAGTCAAAAGTTGAAAAGTAAATTTAGACACATATTAGAGCTCCGTTAATGATAAGGTTAAATACGAAATAATTTGCTAATGATAAAGGTGGGAAGGTATGGAGAAAAAAATCAATAGAGTACAAAATTGAGCGATTTAGGGGTAATATTGAGGCATGTGGTTCGATGATTCATGCCTTTGGCTCTTCAATTCAGCCAGTTGGGAAGTCAATCACTGATGAAGCAATTGCAGTTAGAGCTCCGTTAATCATAAGGTTAAATACAAAATAATTTGCTAATGATAAAGGTAGGAAGGTATGGAGCAAAAAATCAATAGAGTACAAAATTGAGCGATTTAGGGGTAATATTGAGGCATGTGGTTCGATGCCTCATGCCTTTGGCTCTCCAATTCAGCCAGTTGGGAAGTCAATCACTGCTGAAGCAATTGCAGTTAGAGAGGCATTGCAGATTGCGGTTCGCAAAGGATGGAGGAAAGTTCATATTCTATCGGATGCAATGGAATTGGTAATGATAATTCAGGGAGTGAAATCAGCACCGTGGACTGTGCAAAACGTATGTGAAGATATCAGACAGTTCTGGGACACCCTTGATGTTGTTCGGGTTTCTTTTATTAGAAGGAACAAAAATAGGTGTAGTCACTGTTTAGTTAGTTTTTTGAAGGCTTTAATCGATGCAGTTTCTTAGAATGAACAATTTTCTCTATGACTTATACATGAAACTAGGGGTGGCTGCCTCGGGTCGCCTCGTGGTCCGGGCGGGTCGGGTCTCAACCCCGCGGGTCTGGCTCTGGGCTGACGAGCCTCTGGGGCCTCGGATCGTGACTAAAGCGGCCTAGCGGGCTTCGCCCGCTGACTCCTCAAAGCCCAGCCCTTCAGCCTGATCCCGATCCCGCTTGTCAGACGCAAGGCGGGCCTGGTCTCTTTCCTTTTTTTAAATAACATATGTATAAAAAACTCAATAAACAAAACAAAGATGGTGTAATAAAACATCCCAAGGTCGCTTTTGTGCTCTTATATTATTTAATGTATTATTAGCGATTTTTTGTAATACAAATACAATTGTCTAGGTATCTAAATTGCAACTTTATGGTGTTGTCCAAAAGTTGCAGAATTACATAATAAAATCGCAATTAAAAATTACATTTCTTCAAAAAAACTGCTCACCGCTTGATGATTTCATGTGGTTCTTCTGCACAGAATAGGTATTTGCTGGTCAAATCTGATCCACGCTCGCTTCCACTACCTTCTAAGATTTCGTAGCTTTTCTATCATCTTCTTCGCTGATCTCCGCGACATCAAGAGACTTTCTCTCGGGCCTCCAGCTCGTAGGATCCAATCTCGAATAATACCGCACTTCCAAGATGTCTCCTAGCCAATGAGGTCCAGGGTCTCCTATTTGATATCCGCCGTCAGTAGAAAGCCGCTTTTCTCGACGCAGCTTGATGACGCTTTGAATGTTCTAAAACATCTCGGTTATCAATGCAAAGTGTCTGAAAGGTCTTCTATTCCTCCAAGATTTCCGGAAAGAAGTCTTCTTTGTCCATCTTCATTGATAACTTTCTGATACCTGCATTAACTCCTCAAGAAATAAAAAATATCCAACTCGCTAATTTGGTTAGTAGAGGTATTTGGGCCAAGACATCTCTATTTCCGAGGCTTTCTAATACTAGCCACAGATGCATGTTCAGAGGTCATGGTCAGACGGCTACAAGATGGTATGGCAGCTTAGACGCTACTAGCATTTTCTTCTGTTGATAAAATCTATATATGTTATTTGCATTGGTGTCTTCTACGCCATTCAACACTTTCTTTAGTTTGTTCAATAGTGCAAGCATGGGTGATTTAGGATTTTGGGACTGATGGTGAGTACTTATACAATCGTAAATAGTTTCACTAGTGATTTAGTACCGTCTATTTTAATAGTTAGGATTTAATACGTAACTAATAATATAAATAGAAGGAATAGGGAATAAAATATTTTTTATTTTTGATTAAACATTTTTTAATAGCCGCTTTATAAACTGCTTTTTCCATATATTCTACTAAGTAATAAAATATTAGAGTTATATAAAATAACATAGTTGAAATAGTAGGATAATATATACTGAAAATTCCTCTTTTTGTTGCTTGAAAAATTTTCTAAAAATACAATAAGTTCGGAAATTTTTACCTAATCACTATCTAAAATCATATCACCCGGGTTTTTATTACGATGAGTTAAAAATAACAGTTATAGGTAATTTATAGTCATAAGCAAATAAGTAGTTGCTCAGATAAAGAATTCCACCTAGTCGTATACTTCTTGTGGAATTCTTTTCTACAAGGTAGTCCACAATCGTGGGACAAGTTTTTTATATTCTTTCTACGTTGTAATTTTTATTACTTTTAAAAATAAAGTTTATAAGCAAATTGTATTTACTACATCGAATGTCTTCAAAAAGTGATACAGACCATCCTTACATAATTAAGTTATATATGGCTAAGACGCCAAGATTTTATAAGGAAAATGGTCCTGGAAAAGATGGAGCTAAAACTTATTTTTTAACATTGTAATTAAGCGTGAATATATTAGAAGCAAGTTATCTAATGTAAGAGTCAGTACTTTACTCTGTAACTTTAAATAATTCGCGACACACTTGATAAATATTTTAAGCAATAAAAGTACCAGCGGTATGCCTATCATCTATATATCTATAATACGCTTAAAATACGCTTGCACAGACCATTTATAATCTATCCAATGACAAGTTGATAAAGAAATAATCATGGCCGTTAAGTACATTTATCTATATCGTGACGTGATAGATACTTCGCTATTAAACGATATAATGAAAAAACGTGAATATTGGTCATATTCAAGAAATTTAAATACATCTCTTAACCAGCTTTTGACCTCAGGAAACCAAGTTAGTGCCAGGGATTATATATATCTCTCTAATGTGAATGAATAAAACCTGAGACGTAAGGAAATGAAAAAGGCAAACCCTCCACTAAAGCGAACTCAATTTTGATATCGCTTTCCTATCTCTATGTTTGTTGTGATTTAGAGCCTACATAATTCCCTCACTATAGGGTTAATTTGACCTCAGACTTATCCTGGACAAGACGGTGATGCTGAACTTTGGTTCCGATGGAGCCATGCCATACATCTCGCTTTGGAAGTTCGGTATCGTATGCATACCTAAATTTGACGAAGCACTTACTACGTTGCCTAATTAAACCCCGCCCCACCGCGGGATCTTTTTCCATTTAAAATTTAAAACATTTTTACAAATTTTACATATGGTTATCGATTCCTCTCACGCTCCTATCAAAAAAATGTCCATGCATCTCGATTTTAATTTGGTCGCTTATGCCGACCTCGCCTCATACTAGTGGAATCAGGAGCAGTATTTTCAAACAGTACCAGCCGGGCACTAGCTGTACGTATGTCATCAATATTGAAGGTGTATTGTCTCAGATCATCGCCTACCAAAGTCTTCCGGAAGTTCCGTGAAAATAACTCCTCGTCTAAATCTACTGGTATTGTAAAAGGAAAACGCTGTCAGAAATATCAACAAAATCATCCCGCAGGAATAAGACGACTAGAAAAAGTACTCCTCTTGCCTCGTCATGCTCTACTGTAATAAAGACTTTGACCCTACCCTTACCTCTTAAACATACCTTTTAATCATTCCATTTTTAATTATGATAATAAATAATTAAAGACAATAAAATTAAGTGCGCTAAATAAAATAAATGTATTAATAATAATTTAATGAAGCGAACGATCAGAGCCAAACGCCACGTAACGCCGACATGCGGTAATCGAGGAGGTGTTGAAAATTGAAACCTTTGCTCACGGAAGATCCGTTAGTCGCCAACTTCAATTCCCAATTCCCAAATGAATTAAATAAAAATTGAATATTTAAAGCAAAAACAATGTAGAGATATATCGAATTAGAACAGATCATAGGTGAAGATTTGCGTGAGAAAGACGAAGAGAAAACGAAAGCTATTTAGTAAATTTAAAAATCAGCTAAGGAAGTGTGAAAATATAATAACTTACTGGTTAAAAATAAACATTGCTGTGGCAGGGGTCAGAGAATAAATGGTCAAAGGCCGCTGGCCAATCTGGCCATAATCTAAAATGGTCGCTGGTGCAACGGCCACTATTTTGCAAAGGTCGGCTGGTTTGCCTGGCTCTGGCTCCGCCTTGACTAAGCTGGCTCCTAAGGCCTCGGTCCAGGCCCTGGGCTCAAGTGCTCTTGGGTCTCAAGTGATCGAGACATCGTCCCGTCTCGAGGCGCCCGAAGTTCGAGTCCCGCCTGGCACTTTTTTTTTTTGTAGAAGTGGTTTCACAAAGGACCGTATGGGCCTGGATTTCCGATTTGCTCTGCCGGTTTGCCGTTCTGGCCGACTAACGCCACTTTTTACATGAAACTCGTGACTCTTTTGCTCTATTATAAAATGAATGAAAAATATCAGCCTTTTGAGGGGGGGGGGGGAAGGGGGTAATATTGAGGCGAATCTGAACATTTTCCCCTAATTTAAGTGGTACCTTTTGTTTATGGGCGACACATTTTTTTCCATTCGCTATTTTAAATCTTTGTTAAGTGTTTGACCATCCAATTTTCACTTGGTGACTTGTTAAATTGCAATTACTATGATTTTTTTTTTTTTACTTTTTAAAATCCAAGATTACGTAAATACATAAACAACTGGACAAGACATGTAACAGAAATGGATCCAGCTAAGGTCACAATTCAAATTTCAATGTACAAGTTCAAAATCCCTATCATCCAAATGCATATAATCCACTATGTCCACCATGCAATAATAGGTGATTATATCATGTTCGAAATTCGTACTTTCTATTGATTATATAACGATATACATGTCTCACTTATAAACAATCTGAAGTAGACTATACAAATGATCATATATATCAATCTCGTACCATTTTGTCTACTTTCATAATTTAAAAGCACATTTAGAATTTAAAATTCATAAATTTTATAGCAATCTCAAATTGATATATAATAATAAGTAAATTCATAATTAAATAATAAATATTTATAAATAATTTAAACATAAGTCATTGAATTCACGCGAATCCTTAATTTATAAGGTGTGTATGTACCTTATTTCATTTAACAACTCAGTATTTTGTCTATTATAATGCAAATTCAAAATTCTCTCATACTTGAGATTACTTAAAACTCACTTCTATCCTTTAATAATGTATTATCTCTAATAAAATTAAAAGACTCCCCTCAAACAATAAATTTATTTAAAGTGTATCAATAACTATTAACTATAAAATCAATTTGTTTTTATGCTTAACCATTTGACATCTGAAATTCATTAATCTGTCTAATTTAAATTCACACCGAATAAACCCACTCACAGCTAAGATGCTCTCTATTTCAAGGGCGAAAATACAAACTAATCGTTGGTTCGGATATTTTGTTAACGATACTAATATACTATAAAATAGAAAAGAAAACAATAAATTCAGTCTCCAAGCCAATTTGATTGACGAATAAGGCTCCCCCACCTGGCACGATGAAACCAAGCCCAGCCAAAAGCACGGAAAAAACAAATGAAAAAAGGGGTCATTTGCACTTTTCCACTATTTTGTGCTGGTTTTTTAATTTGTCACTCAAAGTCCAAAAAAACTCAAAGCATAACTTCATATTTTCACATCATAATATCAAATAAATTATATTTATTTTTGCACCAACACTTTTAAATTTAATTTTAAAGGGTAAAAATTAAAGATTAGCCATTTGAAGGACAAAAATTAAAGACCAACCCATTTGAAGGGAAAGCCGTGCAATTAAAAGATGAAAAAAGGAATCATTTGCACTTTTTCATTGGTCTATAATTTTTGTCTCTCAAAATAAATAATTTTACAGGATTTAAGTTTATATTTTCGCATCATAATATTTCATAAATAATGCATGCACCCTTAAAAAAATTATCCCTACTAATCATAAATTCAATTTTAAAGAATAAAAGTTAAAGACCAGCTCATTTGAAAGACAAAAATTAAAATCTGACCCATTTGAAGGAAAATCGTGCAATTTCTTAATGAAAAAAGCCGAGTCGCCCATTGTCTGGCCTTCACAGTGCAACATTTTATAAAGTGGGGAAATATCCCTATCTCACCCCGAACAAAATACCTTTTCGCGATTCTTAGTGAGTATAGTATAATCTATAATATACTCTTCTCTCATATATGCGCGCGCACGTACACATTTCACTGAAGCAAAAGAAAAGAAAAAGTTAAAAAGCTACCTTTTCTTTTCATTTTGCTTTTTAACTTTTTTTTTTAAATTCTCGAGCCTTCTCTTTCTTAACCTGAAAGCTGCCTTTAGCAGTGGCCACTCCTACATATATATGCTCTCTACATATAATCATCAATCCTCTCTTTAAATTTTAGCCACATTTCAAATTTAAGCATCTAATCATTCATCACTCTGCTTTAATTTCAGGTATGTTTTAATTTCTATCTCTCCGCTATCTCCTTGAAATCTGTGCGGTGTTTATATATATACACATATATGTGCTGTTGCATGATTGAGCAAAGAAGTTGAATTGAATGATTTGGATTTGAATTTGAGATCGT
The DNA here is from genome assembly GCA_029783415.1 of Anisodus acutangulus. NCBI lineage: Eukaryota > Viridiplantae > Streptophyta > Magnoliopsida > Solanales > Solanaceae > Anisodus > Anisodus acutangulus. The sequence goes on from CM056508.1 coordinate 8,035,726, forward strand.
AAAATCGCTGAATTGGTTGCAGAAGCACTTACCATGCGGTGTTTGAGAATCTAAACATTCATCGCTTCGTCGTCCTCGTTCTGCTTTAATTTCAGGTATGATTTACTCTAATTTTTTTGTCCTTTCTGAAATCTGTGTGGTGTTTATGTGTATATATATATATATATAGGTATAGATATAGATATATGTATGTGCTGTTGCATGAAATTAATTTGTCATGATTGAGAGCGAAGAAGTTGAATTGAATGATCTGGATTTGAATTCGCGATGTCACCAAATCGCTGAAATTCTGGTTGGACAAGCACTTTCTATACCCGTTTTTTTTTTTTCAATCATGTTTCCGGAATTTTCTGGTTGCATGATATTCGGATAAAGTGATGATTAATTCGTTCTGGTTATTTTTCATTTGATGGCGCTTGAAAAAAAAAAGATATAAGTACTATATATAGAAGTATGGATATATATTCCTCGGCATAAAATAGATATGATTTGCTTCCGTTTGATCTAGGAGTATTAGATAGAATTTTAATGAATTTTTTGGGACACGATTTCAAGGTGACGTAAAAAGTGCACTGGTAGTCCATCTTGAATGCAGGAGCGCTGTACTGTTATGCTTACCCACTCAAGTTGAACTTGCCAAATTCAAAACCTTGAAATTGGTACAGTAAACTTTTGAAAAGTACTACTCCCAGTCCCAACGTACGTGACACGATTGAAATTTTGAGAGTCAATTAATTTTTTTATTGAAATTTCTTTATATTACTTTCTAAATATTTTAAATTATTAATTGTTATGATTTATAATATTTTTTACGTAGTTTTTAAATATATATAAAAAAAAAACTTCTATATCCGAATTATTCATTATCGAATTTTAAAAGTTTGAATCTCGAAATTTTAATTGAGCAACATAAATTGGGATAGAGGGAGAGGGAGTACTATCTTCGGTCTTACTTGCTTATGTGGATGGTAGATCTTTTAAAAAAAAAAAATTTAAATCCACAATTTCAGGGTATAAGAGTTGTCAAGTTTTTATGTCACAGAAAATACTAAAATAAAGTCGTGTATGAGAAAGTTTCTACTTTATATAGTACTCTCACGGTCCCCATTTATATTATGTAGTTTGATTAGGTATGAAGTTTAAGAAATAATGAAAGACTTTTGAATTTTGTGGTGTAAAACTAGTGAAAGATATTTGTGTGGTTATAAATTATTTCGTAAAATATAAAATTAAAAGTTAAATTGTTATCAAATAAGGAAATGTATCATTATTTTTTAGACTGACTAAAAAAAATATGTCATATAAATTGAAACAAAGAAAGTATTCAGATGTGGAGTCTGGATTTGAAATTATGAGTTTACGAAGTCTAAACACTTATTGGGATTATTTGAACCAATATCTAATATTCTAACTCCGTCCATGATAGTTCGTGAAATGTCACGTCTCTTTCTCTTGTGTTCAATCCACGCTCCACTTTATTTTCCACTGACTGTTGCAAAGAGAGAAATCAGAAAAGTTTGTGGATTTTTTGTTTTTGCTCGCATTGTTGGTTTTGAAAAAAAGATTCGGTTAGTTAAGGAGGATTGATGTGAACGCCAACCTCGTGAAGCAAAATATTGAATCCACATTGGTTCTGGTGTTGTATATACAACACAGCACACACTCTTCGTATTTTTTATCTTTTTATTTTTTCATCCGGTATTCGATATCCGTATTAAAGCTCGGATATATCTGATTTTGCGCCGCGTAAAGCTCATTCAGGGAAATGCTCTCTGCTAAAAAAAAATTCATACCCAAAACTCGAATCCAAGACTTCTAATTAAGAAATGAATAGTCCATGGGTGATCACTCTTGATATTTCCTAAGAAGGTCTATCGGTTTCTAACTAAAGTTTTATTTGATCGGACAAAGAAAAAAAGTAGAAATTATTTTAAGAAATATTACCCACAATATCTTGTTGAGGTTTTAACTTGTACTCCTACCATTTGTTTACGGTGTAATTAAATTTTTATACTATCTCGCATTTTAACGTGCTATAGCCGGATATTAATCTATTTTCTATATTACCAGATTAGATTATTAAAGAGTGTTACTTATTGACTCTTGTCTTAAGTCATTTAAATTATTTGTTAAACTTTTAACAATTATGATTATGATGAAAATTTTAAAAGCCTCAGACTTTGCTGGACCCACCTTGTATAGGTTGGTTAGACAACGCTATATTAACAATGGGTCCTAAATGCCTATAGAAGGAAAATCATATTCCAGATTCCTTTTCAGATATTTAGAAAAATATATTATTAGAGTATATATAAACACATAGTAGACCCGTCAAAGACTCAAATGGTCCAAATCCAAAACGGGCCGTAACCGGAAAGGACATTGCAAAAGAGGATTCGGAAAATTGTGTGCTGGATCAATATTTAATGTTCAAATTTCCAATTTTTCTAAAGTTTTTTTCCCCCACTATTTTAATTTTTTCACAAAGATATACTAACACCAACTTCACACTGCTGATTATTTACTTGATTTAATTAAAAGTCTTAATCCAAAATAGTATTCCCTCCCTTCACTTTTACCTGTCATGTTTCGATTCTCGAGAATCAATTTGATTAATTTTTAAAACTAAATCAAATTAAATTAATTTATTATTTGAAAATTATAATTTATATATTTGAAAATTATACGAAAAATACTACCTATAAGTTGTAGATGAAAAAGGCATCTTAAAAAGTTGGTCAAAATTTATATAGTTTGACGTTCGATAAGTGAAACGTGACAAGTAAACGTAAGCAGAGGGATAATATTTATATTTTTCCTTCTTTTTTGTATAAATATAGTTCATCAAGAAAAAAAGAAATGTGATAATAACTTTGATAGAATATTACAAGAATATTTCCGTATTATTGTATATCTTTTATATTAGGTAAATTTATATTCCGATTGTAATTAGGAAGATTAGTTACCTAGTTTGTAGCCATATAAATAATTATGTAACACTATATATTGTACACAATAATCAATAAAAATGTAGGGAACAATTCATTTATGGTATCAGCAGCCAAACTCTAAAATTTCTTACATTAAGCCGTCGGTCGCCTCACCCTCGCTAAAAATTTCTTACATTTAGGTAAATTTCTTCAACTTCTCGGCAACCTTCTCCCCTCCTCTTCCCCAAATTTTTCAATGGCTGAACAATTCAAGTTCCATCATGCTCTTGCTGTTAACAACATCAAGAACTTCATTCCTATTACCCTTGAGATGGAAAAAGTTCAGTATTCCTCCTGGGCGGAATTATTCAAGATCCATTATCGTGTGTACAAAGTCATCGACCACATCATCCCTCATAAATCAAAGCCCATTGTTGAGCCTCTGGGGACACGTGATGATCCTGATGATAAACTTTGGTCACGCCTAGATGCGGTTGTTCTACAATGGATCTACGAAACAATCTCAAATGATCTATTACATACAATCATTGAAACCGATGCCACTGCACGAAAAATATGGGAGCGATTGGAGGGTATTTTTTTATGATAAGAAGACACAACGTGCCTTGTATTTGGAAAATCAATTTAAGGATATTCAACAAGACGATTTTCCTAATGCGTTGGCCTATTGTTAAGAACTTAAGATGATTGTCGATCAACTCTATGAGATGTGACGCCAGTATCCATGTACCAACTGTCGTCTGAAACGTTGAGAAACATCGTGTTTATAGACGCCTCAATATATGTCGGTGCGTAGGTTGAAGGATGAGAGATGTGTGCATTGTATGCATGTTGTGGACGTGCACCGGGGATGCCAGGCTGGGGTTGTCGGGGCAGAGGTTGGGCCCAGGAGGACGTCGGGTAGGGCAAGGTGGAGCAGCCCAAGCCGGCTGGGCCTACGCAGCCCATGGCGGGTAGGCAGCCTACAGCTGGGCCCACGCAGCCCATGGCGGGTAGGCAGCCTACAGCGGAGGCTGCTACCAGTGCCGCTGTGGGTGGCTGTCCCCTCCCGCCACTGATACTGCTTCATCCACGGCTGTCGCAGTCTTTGCCGAAATTTCTCCCTTTGTGGTGATTCCGGGTAGGCGGGCCATGTTTCGGGTCATTGGGTTGCCGGTAGTGTGAACCAAAACTCGGACCCCTTTCGTTGGCAGATGGACCGCCGATAGTGACGAGGGCGGCATCGGCGTTGCTCGCATTAGTCGTAGCCCGCTTGGTTTTTCGAGTTTCTTCTAGGATAAGTCTCGAACTAGCCTCATAAAATAGAAGCAATGGCGTGCTTTATTGGAGGATGGTAGCGACGACGTCATAATTTTCATTCAAACCCGCAATGAGTTGCATTACCAATCATTGATTTGTGACCGGTGCACCAACGTTTGAGACGGCATCCCAAGGTACTCTCTCGTCTTATTTCAATATGAGCAATTTAAATCATAATATTATTGTTGGTAGTAGATAAGACATTCTCATTCGAGGTTACGGACAATCATCACTCTCCCCGCCACATCCCCGATAGATTTAAAAAATGTCCTCCATGCCCCAAAATTTATCAAAAATCTAATCTATGTGCGTCATTTCACAACCGACAATAATGTTTCCCTTGAATTTGATCCTTTTGATTTTATTGTGAAGGACCTTATGATAGGGATGCGAATAATGAGATGTGACAACACTGGGGACCTTTATCCTATCAGTACAATTGTCGGACATCCAGCCCCCTCTCCATCAACATTTGCAACTATTTCGTCTCTTTTATGGCATAATAGATTAGGACATGTGGGAGATTCTGTTTTACGGACCTTTAGGAAAAATAAATTTATGAATTACAAACATGTCTGTTTGTGAATCTTGCATTTTCGGAAAACATGTCAAATTGTCATTTTATTCTTCATCCACATGTACTTTAGTTAATGTCACTTGATATCATACATAGTGATTTATGAACTTCTCCTATTTTAAGCACTGCCGATCATAGATGTTATGTGTTATTTTTGGATGATTATTCAAACTTTCCGTGGACTTTTCCCATTGGTAATAAGTCACAAGTCTATTCTATTTTTTCGTCCTTTGGTGCTTTAATTAAGACACAATTTGAAAATAATATAAAATATTTTCAATGTGACAATGTGACGGAATTCGATAATCAACAATTCAAACTTTTCTGCATCAAACACGGCCTTGATTTTCATTTTTCCTGTCCACACACCTCTTCGCAAAATGGAAAAGTCAAACGAAAAATTAGAACCATAAACAACTTAATTCGTGCCCTCCTTGCCCACGCCTCTATCCCCCCTGTTTTTGGCATTACACTCTCTCAATGGCAACATATCTCTTGAATATTCTCCCAAATAAGTCTCTATACCACAAGTCTCCCACTCTAGTTCTCTATCTTCGGGATTCTTCCTATAAGCATTTACGAACTTTCAGATATCTATGTTACCCCCTTCATCCCTCCACTCAAATCAACAAGCTACAACCTCAGCCATTCTCATGCGTCTTTCTTGGTTACCCCCTAATCATCGAAGTTACAACTGTTACGACTTGTCCAGCCAAAAAATAATCATTTCTAGGCATGTCATATTCGATGAGTTCCAATTCCCTTTTGCTAAACTCTATTCTCCACCTCCGAATTCCTATGATTTATTAAATAATGGCTTAAATCGCCTCCTAGTTCATCACTTACAAAATCAAACGCTACCATCACCGGCGCCCGAACCAATCCCCGCCGTCCCGAGTCGGGCAGCCTACCCAGCCCCGCAACGAGAGCCTCAGAACAGCCTCTCTCGGCTTTTCTATTCGGCTGCCCCTTCTCTTCCCGACACCACTACCTTATCTCGGCCCCACCTCCTCACTCCCGGTCCTATTCCTGATCTCGTTGCCTCTTCTCGGCCCCACCTTTCCGATCCCGTCCAACCTCATGCGGCACCCCTACGGACAATGAAAACCCGTGATATGCACGACATTTCCAAACCCAAATGGCTATTTAACTTGTCCAATTCGATTTTCCCTTCACCTCTTCCTCGCAATCCGAAAGATGAATTGTCCGATCCTAATTGGAAAAATGCAATGATTGACTAATATAATGCTCCTATTGAGAATAAGATGTGGAATCTAGTACCCCATCCTCCTGATGCTAATGTTATTCGGTCTATGTGGATTATTCGACATAAAAAGAAATCTGATGATTATTTTGAGAGGCACAATGCCCGTCTTGTAGGTGATGGCAGGTCTCAACAAGTGGGAGTGGATTGTGATAAAACTTTTAGCCTGGTGGTAAAATCGGCAACTATTCAGATTGTTCTAAGTATTGCTTTGTCCAAATCTTGGCATATTCACCAGTTTGATATCAAAATGCTTTCTTGCATAGGGACCTTCATGAAACCATTTATATGCATCAACCTATGGGGATTCAGAAATCCGGTTTATCCAGATTATGTGTGTCATTTGAAGAAATCACTATATTGACTGAAATAGGCTCCGCATGCATGGTACCAACAGTTTGCTGATTTTGTATCCTCTATCGGTTTTTCACATAGCAAATCTGATCATTCACTTTTCATATATAGCAAGGGTAATGGCATGACATACATCCTATTATATGTTGATGATATCATCCTACCTACATCTTCTGATGCACTTCGTCGATCCATTATGTCACTCCCTGCCTCTGAGTTTGCTATGAATGATTTGGGTCCCCTAAGCTATTTTTTGGGCATTTGTGTTACGAGACATGCAAATGGCTTATTTCTCTGTCAAAGGAAGTACGCCGAAGAGATCCTTGATAGATCGAGCAAGCATGACGTCTTGCAAACTGGTCCACACACCGGTGGACACTAATTCCAAACTCAGTGCCTCTTCGGGTTCTCTATATGTCGATCCGACTCACTGTCGCAATTTAACAAGAGTATTGCAATATCTCACTTTCACGAGACCATATATAAATCCTATGTGGTGCAACAAATATGCTTACATATGCACAACCCGACGGATGAACATATGAATGCACTCAAACGCATTTTGCGATATGTACAATGTACTTTTCACTTCGGCCTACACCTGTACAAGTCATCACTCTCTGGTCTCACCTCTTATTCTGACACTGACTGAGGTGGATGTCCGGACACTACGCCAGGTTACTGTGTCTTCCTCGGATATAACTTGCTTTCTTGGTCTTCTAAAAGACAACTTACTCTGTCTCGATCCAATGCCGAAGCCGAGTATAGAGGAGTAGCGAATGTTGTTTCTGCATCTTGTTGGATACACAACCTTCTGCTGGAACTTCACTGTCCAATCCACAAAGCTACATTGGTCTACTGTGATAATGCAAGTGTGATATATCTCTCCCTCAATCCAGTTCAACATCAGCTCACTAAACACATTGAAATGAATATTCACTTTGTACGTGAAAAAGTGGCTCGTAGACAAGTTTGCGTCCTTTATGTTCCTTCTCGGTATCCGATTGCTGACATATTTACTAAAGGACTTCAGCGCATACTCTTTGATAATTTTCGAGCTAGTCTCAGCATACGAGAACCTCCCGCTTCAACTACGGGGGTGTGATAGAATATTACAAGAATATTCACGTATCATTGTATATTTTTTATATTAGGTAAATTTATATTCTAATTATAATTAAAAAGATTAGTTACTTAGTTTGTAGCTATGTAAATAATTATGTAATACTATATATTGTACACAATAATCAAGGGAGGGAACAATTCCTTTAACCTTGATAATCACCAAGAGTTACAATTAGTTATTACTATTTCCCTTTCTGGCCTCCTTGTGTAAGAGTTTTTTTTAATTAAAAGGAAGTCTGTCAGATTATGACTAATCCCGTATTAATTCCTGGGTATTACCAGGAGTGTGCATTCTTGCGTAAGCCTACCTTTTATAAATACGAATCTCAAAAAGTAAAAAATCTGTGTCAGCTGCATGGCTGCAAGGCTTTATATATCTTTTAAAGCTTACACGAGGATTCATTTGCTCTTCCACTTCCTCTCTCGCTATGATAATTCTCTGCCACCCGCAATCTTTTTATATTCTCTCTTTCACCTCAACAAGGTTTCCAATTATTTGCTCCACACTTAATTCACCCACCAAATGTTAATTCAGTCATTATTCTCAAGCTTTTTCGGGGTATCGATGTTTGGATCAAATTAGGCCACAACCCTCCTCACATCGGTTTTACAGGTTTGACCGATCGAGTCTTGATTTTATTTCTGAAGTGGGTTAGTTACTTAGGACTGTTTACCTATCACAGAAATCGTTGTGCCTTGTGGATTTATAGCTGCCCAAAAGGTTAGAACCGTTTCTTGTTTATTGGAACGAATTTGGGCTTTGATTTTCTGCATGTTGTTAATTGTTCTGGTGCGTCTTTATACATTTACACTTGTCGTTGGTCACTTTATTGGATTTTTCTTGTTTCAAATGAATTTGTATATATAACGTGGTTAATTAAAAATCTTGGACGCAAAAAGCCAAGACTCATAGTGGTAGACCCCATTTCCCTGGAGAATTAATTCTGTGGATCCCATTCCCCACGTTATCTCTTTCTTAGTATAAATCCCTTTTTCTCTAGTATTGGTTATTCAACATTTTTGAATTTTGGATTTATAAGGGTCTAAATGGAGCACATGGTTAGTGAAGTTTCGTATAGCCGACCCACAGTAACTTGGGATTGAGGCAAGTTGTTTGTTGTATTGGATTATTCAACAAGGATGCTGATGTCCTGTTCATATATGTTAACCTTGGCTGTGCAATTGCATTTTCACTGTTCCTACTTGAGGCTGTTGTGGAATTGTATAAATTCTTTTATTATTCACGCGGGAGTTTCATCTTTTATTACTACCTTTTAATGTGCTTAATCAAGATGAAAGACGGTTGTTTCCAGGGACACCAGAACTCTATTAAATTCATCCTAGGAGGTCTTGTTCTAGACAGATGCCAGGGAACAAGTATAACGGAAACCAAGCTGCTGGCACCACTCGATTGGAGAGGCTATTGAGAGAAAGAGAGCTAAGGAAAAGTAGCAAAGCTTCTCATTATTCAAGCGATCCTACTGATAACAACAGGGGCAATGAGCTCTCTGACCATGATTTTCGCCAAGGAGAAGCTGATAATGCAGCAGTTTCGTATGTCGAACAGTACCGGGAAGGACCTGCCCGAGAATATAATGAGGGATGGGAGCGGCCTGATGGAAAGCCCATCAGACAAAGACTCTTGGTTGTGGCAAATAGGTTACCTGTCTCTGCAGTAAGGAGAGGCGAGGAATCCTGGTCTCTGGAGATAAGTGGTGGAGGTCTCGTTAGTGCTCTTCTTGGTAAGCTATCTTCCTTTTCATTTCTGTTTTTACATTTTTTTTTTACCTGGACACTAATTATCGATTTCGGGAGTTTCATATTCATATTGTCGAAAAGAAGGTCTAATAGTTCTGGAATTAATTTATTGAAGGTGTGAAGGAGTTTGAGGCTAGATGGATTGGTTGGGCAGGTGTTAATGTGCCAGATGAGGCTGGGCAGAGGGCACTTACAAAAGCACTAGCAGAAAAGGTCTAATACATCGCCTCTTCGTGATTTTTCCACCATATTGCAGTTTACCACACTTCTCTTTCCTTTTTGAATTTAGCAATTTGGAGACTGATTTACGTTTTTTTCCTCCAAGAAGATTGTTTTACCTATATTCTGCCTTTGTTTACCCGTTTGATACTGTTCTCTGTAGAGGTGTATCCCTGTGTTTCTGGATGAAGAAATAGTTCATCAGTATTACAACGGTTATTGCAACAACATATTGTGGCCTCTTTTCCATTATCTTGGACTTCCGCAAGAAGAAGACCGCTTCTATGACTACCAGAAGTTTCCAGTCTCAGTTTGCTGCTTATAAAAAGGCGAATCAAATGTTTGCTGATGTTGTGAATGAACATTATGAAGAAGGCGATGTAGTATGGTGTCATGACTACCATCTCATGTTCCTACCAAAATGTCTCAAGGACTACAACAGCCAAATGAAAGTCGGTTGGTTTCTACACACTCCCTTTCCATCCTCAGAAATTCACAGGACATTGCCGTCTAGATCAGAGCTTCTCCGAGCAGTTCTTGCGGCTGATTTGGTTGGGTAAATCTGCCTCTGACAACTTATTGTCCTGCATATCCATCTACAGCTAAATTGTCGTTTTAGTTTAACCTTTATAATTTTGGAGCTACTGCCTGGGAATAGTTGTTGGGACCCTAGAGTATGAGATCCATGTCTCTCCGTGCTGAGAGTGAAAGTTGAAGTAGTGAAATGCAAGGACCTTGAATTCTAAGGTTGTGGGTTTCAGTCTGTGGGTTTTCTTTACTAGAAATAACATACTAGTGGTACCGGTTAAAAAAGAAATACTCTTAACATACTACTGGTTAGATCTCTGTGAAGTCCCTGCCTCTGAATAACTTTACCAGGTGAGGCATGTCTTGAAAGATATGCTTTGGAAACACCTGGAGTGATTGTGCAAGACACACTGTCAATAAAGTATAACTAAAAAAAGCTGCATATTAAAGAGATCTACATCAAACCTAAGTACTCCGTCCTGATCAAAAAGAGTGTCCACTTAGCCATTTGCACACCCCTTAAGAAGATACTAACTTCTAGGCAAAAATAGGTAATTTAATTAAAATGCCCCTAATTAAATATGTATTGGGATTTGGTCACCTAACACTTAATAAGGGAAAATATGGAAAAAGAAGGTTAATTCTTTCTTGATTTGGTAAGTGGACACTCTTTTTGACTCAAAAAATAAAGGCCAAGTCGACACTCTTTTTGATCCGGAGGGAGTAGCAAAGAGTGCTGATTCTACTATTTTATATGACCATCAGTTTTCCAATCATTAATGTTGAGAACAAGGGTGTTCCGTGAATATGTGCT